>WAAG01076596.1:0-38976 GCA_013390105.1 Tichodroma muraria | reverse complement strand
CCCCGCGGGGCGGCTGAGCTCCGAGGCTGGGGCAGCAGGGAGCGCTCTGGGGGTGCCCGCGGGTCCCCTCGCGTACCGCCCGCATCCGCCGCCAGCGCCCGCCGGGCGGGGAGAGCCCACAGCGCCCGCAGCCGCGTGGACAGCGCCGCCGAGCCCCGCACCCCCAGCGCCGCCATCTTCGCTGCCGCCCCTTCCCGCCCCGCGGCGCGCCGGGAAATGGAGTCACGGAGCCGGGACAGCGCGAGAGGGTATGGAGCCACCGGGACCGGCGAGTCCGCCTCCTCCTGGCCCTGCACGGCAGTCACACCCTGTACCAGGAGTCGCACCGCGTGCCTGAAAGCGTTGTCCAAGCGCTTCTTGAGCTCAGATAGGCTTGGTGCTGTGACCACTGCCCTGCAGAGCCTTGTTCCAGTGCCCAGTCACCCTCGGTGCAAAACCTCGTGATATCCAGCCTAAACATCCTCTGGCTCAGCTTCAGGCCGTTCCTTCGGGTCCTGTCACTGTCGCCAGAGAGCAGGGATCGGTGCCTGCCCCTCCGCTTCCCCTCATGAGGAAGCTGTAGATTGCTATGAGGTCTCCCTTGAGTCTCCTCCCGGCGTGGAGGAGACACGCGTTCCCCGGCACTTTCCGCGGGGGAAGAGGCAAGAACATTGTTGCTCCAAGCGCTCCCAGCGCGTTTGTGCCATTAACGCGCTGCTAAGGGCCTGGTGAGGGTCCATTCTGCTGTTGTGGCACCCTGGCAGGAGCGCGGGGTGCCCGGCTCCCGCAGCCGCCCAGGGCACGGAGCAGTGCTGCGGGTTCCCTTCCTTAGCGGTGGGGGTCTCCATATAAGAAAAACAGGGGAACTGAGGCCACCGTGCGGGACTGAAGCACTGTTGACCTGCGGCTGCCGCGAGTCCAGAGAGGCGCGGGCGGCAGCGGGTGCGCCGCACCGGCGGTGCGCTGCCCGCTGTGAGGGGCGGCTCCGGCCTCGCGTCCGGCCAGGCTGCACCAGCGGGGGGAACACATTCACACGCTGGGAACTGGCACATTAAACCCCACCCGGCTCTGTCTGTGCGGCTCCGGCCCTGCGCGGTGCCCGGAGGCACCCGTGCTGCGCGGGGCACTGGCCTCGTCACTTCACTGCCGCGGGTGGTGAGGAATTGCTGTCCTCATGTTCAGGGAGCTTTAACGCTTTTGTAAAGGAAGGAAAATATATAACTGCACTTAACCATAAAACCAAAACTAGCTTTATACTCAATAATTACAACATATCGGCTCCAACATCTGTGAAGAGGGGGTACTGACTTCTTACAACTGGTTCTGTTTCAGGGTGTTGAAAGTTTATTATGACTTGAAGCTTATTTATTCTAGCTGGTCTGTATATCTTCTATTGTGAATTTCAGTCTCACAGACTGTGCTTAGTGGGGTGTGAAATTGATCTTAAAGGTCTCTTCCAATCTTGATTATTCTATGATTCTCTTATCAGCAGGCAAGTCTCTGTCCAAGAGCCCGGAATGCCTCAAGTTCCAGAATGTTCAAAGCCACCCATCGGTGCAAGCTGGCTCACAACTTCACACTGAAACAGGAAAGATTTCATCTTCAGGAGGGGCGACAAAAGCAATGTGCTTATGTTCTGTAGATCTCCAATTGTTTTAAACTTTAGGGGGTTGTTAATTGTTTTGCCAGATCAAAGTCTAAGTTATACTGCTTTTGAAAATGATGATTGAAGTCTAGGAGAAAATGAAGGCTTTTTAACACATAATGATTTTAGTTAAAATGAAGTATCAGCTAAAAAAATGTATTTGTTTCTTATTACTGATCTTTTTTGTACTGGGGAGTATTCCTGTTTTACTCAGCCTTATATCCAAATACGTGGTCTGGGCTGAATTTAATATTCAGGCTTTTCAATATCCTGGCCTTTGTCAGGAAGGTTGCAGGAGGATATGTTCTTCTCATATTTGCCTTGCTACAACTAAGTTAAAATTACTGGATATTGCAGAGGGCAAATGAATCCTTAATATTATTTTAATGTAATTTTGTTCAGAATTTATTTAAATAATGCTAAGAAAATTAAAAATAATTTTGATGAAATGGAGAAGGTGTTGTTCTTCAATTCTTGCATGGAAGATCTCTGGAGTGAGAGCTATACCCTATAAGGGAATTGGGAAGTTATTTGGCGACGTGCCTAAAAGCCACTTCAGACCTGTTCATGAGTTTGGATGGCAAGCCAACATCCATTTTAATTCACAGAAGTGCTTAGAAAAACAACAGAATTTATTGGGCAATATCCAGGAGAGGTTAAATTCACATTCAGTCTGTACTGGAGTAGTAACAGCTGCTGTGAGGATTAACCTTTTTGGCTGGTGGGATGAAAGGAAATATTAACCAACTATACTGTAGATGGAAGTATAGCAGGTTAATATAATTTATAAAGTAGGATTATTTATAATGGGTAGGCTGGTTATATTTTATTGTGGTTTAAATTTGTACTGGAGTAACAGCTTTTAGTAAGGTATTTTATACTGAAGTAGTTAAAAGCATAACACCAGCTTGAAGAATCAGCGGTGTGAAAATCAATAATGAAATAAAGAATCTTTCTGAGCTTTTGTAATTATCTTCAATGCTTCCCAGGACAGTTGCTGTTGGAAAATTACAACCATCTGATGATGGGTGGATGTCCCCAGTGAAACACATTGGTGGTCCAAGTCTGGATTCTATTGGGAAAGTGTCAATACAAAATCACCTGCACAGTTGGCATTAATTTCCTTTTTGTTGACAGTTTCAGGAGAGCAAAAGGATCAGATGGCTGCTGAGAGTGCACCAGTTGGTGCACATCTCAGGGAAAGAAGAGACAAATGAGGAGCTCAGGAGCTTGTGGTGTTGCTTTGCCTATTTAATTGATAAAATAAGGGGCTGTAGTTTACTAGTCTTCCTGAGCCATAAATATATCAAATTAGTAGTGAGAAGATGTTTGGAAGAAAGAATTCTTTCTTGGAAAAAATACAGAGAAAAATACAAAATGTCAGGTTTGGTAATTGTGCATCCAGTTGTTATGTGAAGAACACAGAGTGAAGCCAGTCAGGCTGTGCATGTTGGTTGGTTTTTAAAATTAATGTTTCGTTCTCTTGATCCTGATAAGAAAAAATCTGGCAATTCTGTGGAACATTTTTCTGAAGGACACAATGGACCATGTTGGAAGCTCTTTTTACTAAACCTGCATGGATTAATCTGGAGATAAATGATTTTTTCCAGAGAAGGCGTAGAGTGACATAAGAGAGACCACATGAACTTTCTTATATCATCAAATTAGTTTTTAAAGGAATGGAACATTACACATGGCTAGTTTTGTTTCACCATGTACATTGAGTGAGCGGGTATTTTTTTGTTAAAATTGTTGGAGTTATCAATCAATAGGATTGCCTCGTTTCAGAGTTGCCCACTGCACCTCAGGTACTGGAGCTCAGCTGCAGCATTCTCACCCCGAGTGCCAGCTGCCTGCTGCTGCTGCAAACATCCCCAATGAGAGGGACTGAGGAAGCATGATGCAAAAACTGTTCCTTCCAGAGCTGTTCCTTTGTTGCTGTCACTTTTAGCAAGTGCTCACAGTCAGCACAGGATGAAAATGCCCCTCCAGGTTCTATTTGGGCTGTGATTATTTGACATCTGTGTTTCCCATTCGAAGGGGAAATGACAAAGCAGGAAGGATTAGCCATGCTCTTTATTTTCAGTTTTCAGTCTAGTTTCAGCCACACTTGCCTGAGCTGGTGTGCTGTGCTCTCGTGGGCCACGGCAGGGCTGGAGCAAGGGCTTAGAGCAGGGAAAGTGCCTGAGGAGCTGCAGTGGGTCACGAAAATGAACTGTTTCCATTAATGACCTACACTTGCCTCTGTCTTGCATAAAGCTGCCATAATCTCACTTTAATAATGATAAATTAGATACACACAAAGACCATCTCCAGTAGTTGAGATTGCACACATTATTTATAGTAGGGATATAAATCCCACTTCAGTTTATATTGTTTTCTTCGCTTCACTCTAAGGGCTTGAGCCAAAGCCCATTAAAGTCGTTTCCTAAATTCAGTGGGCTCTGAATTAGGAATCCCTATTTTTCAAATTAATTTTATTATTCCTTTCTCCTCTTGTAATGCTTATCTTTTAAAAATAGTTATCAAGGAAAGAAATAATAGTACGTATTCAGTGTTATTCAAAGTAAGGTATGGTTTCAGTAATTGTTGTTTTCCCATTCTTAATGGTTTTTAACCTCCCTCTACATTCCATTACTATTTCAAGTCCTGTCCTTCTGAATCCAAGTGCTTGCCAGGGCACTGTGAACTACATCTGAGTAGTACATCTACTACTGCTGGGGTGCAGCACAAACTGATGTGTGGGCAGGTGGAATGTGTCTGATCCCTTTGTTTCCACAGGAGGACAGAGCAATGATCTTGGCAGATTCGTTGGTTTGTTTTGTTCTTTGGGCACAGGAAAATCAGGAGAAGAGGGCACACCCTCCAATTCAAAGGTTAATTATAATATTTTCCTTCTCTCCTGTAGCTAGCACAAGTAGTCAACATCTTGTTCTCACAATTGTACTTTTATCTCTTTTTCACTGAAACCTGACACCTTAGAGAATCTTCTGAAACCAAAACTGTCCAAATTAAACCTAGATGTGTGTTGTGTGCATTGCTTGGCCTCTTGTCAAAAGTTTTAACAAACCTAAATCCCATGTGTCTACTAGTTACACTTTGTCTTGTTTTGTCATCCTCACAAAGAAGCCCGGAGATCTGGTTTTCCCACTTGTTTTTAATCCAAGTTTCATCTGGGCTATTGCCTCATTTTATTGTTTTTTAATTTAATTATTTTATCGATGAATTTACCTGGCAAAGAAGCACATGCTCTGAGTTATAAACCGTTTTAATACTACCCACTGGTAACAGCCAAGTTTTGTTTCTCCCAGCCTGTTCTCATAAGAATTGATTTTATTAACGAGCAACAACTTCACTCTTCGATTGCCTCAGAAGGTGAATATATTTGTCTTCTTGTGACTTGTAACTGTTAAATACATTCTTTTTTCCCCCAAAACTAATTCTGTTTCTATAATTTTGTTTATTTTTTTTCAGTTTATAGAGCAATTACTTCACACCAACCATCCTGTTGCTTAGTGATGCCAAGTAATCACTCTTGTCTGCATGCCATTCCCTTCTCAAGTTCTTTTTCCCACTGAGACTCATCTGTCTGGGATTCTTTTGCAATTTCACTTCTCCTTTTATGCAATTATTTTTCTTTAAGTATCTTAATTGTTCTCCATAGTACCCCTAAGCCTTCCTGTCTTCACATTACTTTGAATTCATCTGGATTTATTAGGATTTGTTTTTTCACCTTGATTCTTCTTTTGTCTTTCCCCAAAATAATTTTTTGTGGAAATAGCTCCTGTAGTTTGCTATTTAACAGTCTGCACTCTTTAATTTGCTTTGTTGCTGTTGATAAGGGCAATGTGGGTCTTTGGCTTGCTATCATATATATAAATAGCCTGCATGATAGGGCTGACGTTTTAACTATTCCATACCAATATCCCACTATTTAAAACAGAATCACCTCTCTTTTAAAGGTGACACTGCAGATGTGTTTATATGTTTGGTTTTTTCCTTCTGTTTTTTTCTTATTCTTTCCTTTGAGTTCAGACTGTAACACAAATTAAATTTGCTTAGGCAGGCCCACGGTGCATTTAAAAAAGTCATTTTAAAGACAGGATCCTGGGGGTCTGACAGAAAAGCTGAACCAGCTGTGCTCTCCAGGACAAACAATGCATAAATCTACAGTATCTTTTCTTCATGATCAAATAAGTGAAAGAAGAGCCTCAGAAAGTAAAAGATATTTTTATCTCACAGAAGCAGAGTTAAAAGAATTTCATGTCAGTTAGTCTTAGCCATTCCTGTTAGACTTATAAAATCCAACAATTTTTCATTTTCATTTTAAGTAGAAGCATTTTCATTTACTAACCAGACAGCTCTATTTACCTGTTTGATATGAAGGTAGTCTTTAAGTCCAAGAAAAAATGGTTATTCAGCTCTTTAGTGAAGAGCCAATCTCACAAGAACACTTTCCAGTTGTGTTTGTTCTAGCTGGTTTGCTTAAGTAGAAAGGAAGCAAGAAAATTCTAGAAACCAAAACAGAAATATAATTAATTTGGCCAAATACTTACCAGATTATTTTCCCCATTTCTTTCCAAGTAAACCTCTTGGCATTTATTAGGTTGCTCACTGGAGCTATGGAAGGCTCCCACCCATATTTTGGACAACCTGCCTGGTTGGAGAAGTCACCAGATGATTTCCAGAAGAGCCACAATAAAAAATTATTCATTTGGTGCTATCCCTGCGGTATTTGTGGCAAAATATAGATGTATGTTCTTCATAAACTGTTTTAAACCTGTGCACTGAGCAAGCTATTGCATTTGTGCTTCTGTGGGTTTTCAGAGAGCATTTATGGGCAGAACCCTGCATTTCCACAGGGCTTTCTCCTGCATGCCCTGCATGCATCCCACGGCATTCTGCAGAAATGCAACGGGCACTAACAGATGTCAGGGTTTGGACACTGGAGTTAGGTGGACACAAGTGCTGGCATTTTGTGAAGGCACATATTTCATATCTCAATAAATAATGTAGCTGAGAAGCTGGAGGGATCCAGTAGTGGTTTTATTAAATGTTTTAAGGGAAAAAAAGCCAGCAGACAGCCCAGCATGGCAGGGAAAATATTAGTGACAGAAACATGAAACAGAAACACAAAAGGCCTGACTCTGCCCTGTGCACAGAGCAGGGCGTTGCTGTGTGAGACACACAGAGCAGGGAATTCTTTCATTGTTGGGGAAGGGCCCAACAGCAACGCAAGTAGACTGAAAATTAAAAAGTGCTAGAAGTCCAAGTGGTTTTGTCTGGTTAGATCTTTTTTATTTATTTAATTTTTTTACAACTGCGCAAGGAATGTCTTGGTCTTCCCTTTTATTTACCCATTTCTGGGAAGGCTGTCTCTGATTCCTCCCACTCCAAACACATACACATTGTATCTTTTCATAAACAACTTCAGTATATTATCTAAGTGGAAACAATGAATCAATTTTCTTTTTGATATTGAGCTGAGCCAAGTCACAGAGGGACCCACTGAGGTCCAGACCCTCCGAAGGAAAAAATGGAAGCAGAAGCTTCCCACTTTGTAAGCAGCAAAACTCCAGATTGTCACAGCTTGTCGGGTAATTGCAGCCTCAAGATTTATATCTGCCCAAAACTGACCCCAGGCTTTCCTGTTCCCTCTGCTCAAGCCCTCCCTAAAATCATTTTGTTCTTCATAGCAGTAACTGAACAGAGTCAATAATTTTCTTGTGAATTTTGGTTAAAAACACAGTAGTTTGTGACACAGAAATTCAGGATCTGACTCTGGAAGGGAGCTTCAATGCTGCATGGAAAAGCAAACTGGATTCTGCCTCTTTTGAGTCTCTGCAGCAGCACAGACCTCTCCTAAACTTTACAAGGTGTTGCTGAGGTGCAACCAACCCAAGGGTATTTTACAGGAGAGTGTGGCACCACTGAGAGAATTTCACTTTTCTTGGGTGCTTCACTGCAGCAGAATTGCTTCTAACCAAGTACCATTCATTTTGTAAGGAGGCAGGGGAGTTTTCAATTGATAAATACGAATTTAGCAGGGTACTGCTTGGAGGGTTTTGTGTAACAGAGTCCAAAACTAACTGTGCAAATTTTGTGAACATTTCTGCCTGAAGGACTGAATATTTGCCCTTAAAGCAGAGCATCATTTGGATTAGTTGTTCACTCTTTTCCCCTCTCCTTTCCTCTCTCTCTTTTTTTCATGGTAGACCCAATAAAACGTCTTCTAAATGCTGACACAATATGTACAATTTACTATATTCTCCAAATATGATTATATTTCCTACTAATGATAGTTCAACATTGCTTATAGTCAGACATTCTTTTGCTTTCTCCTCATAATTTCCTCAGTCCCACTTAAAAAAAAACAACCAACAAACCGACAAAATCTTCTTTGTCATGTGTTAGATGAGATTGGAATCGCATCTAAAATATATGTATTGTTGTATATATCAACAATATGATATTCTTTTATCATATACTACTGTCCTTGTGAAAAACAGAACTGCTCCGTGTTTGTTACTGTGAACCGATCTGGAACATCCTTTCCAAGCTCTCGCTGGCCTCGGGAGTGGCCTCGGGCGCTAGATGGCAATGTGGCTGTTCGACACCCAGGGACCAGCAGCAGCCAAAGTCTCAGCACGTGAGAGAATCCTCATGTTTCAAAAATATTTGTAATATTGCCTTCTTATTATGAAAACAATTATAATGTGTAAATGCTCCGTTTTTGCAGTCCAAAAGCCTTACAAACTTTCTTTTTCCTGCATTATGACTGCATGGGGAACATTTCTTAATGAGTTAGGCTGGTGAGTACAACATTTACCCATTTTTTTGGTCTGCTGCAGAGCTCTCCAATTGATTAATCTATCAAAAGGCAGAATTTTCAGTTCCTGGCACCATCAGTGTGTTCCTTACCGTGAAAGAGGAAGGAGGAATGACAGGATGTTGCCCTCCCCTCTCTCCTCAAATAACCTTTTACTTGGTGTCATGGCAATGATGAGAATGGACATTTTAAAACTCAGGTAAAAGCAAAAGGTGTTAGGTGGCAAGAGCAGCCTTACTCCCCTGTTTCGAGCTACAGACTCATCCTGAAGACAGCCACTGCAACAGCTGTTATTCTGTCAGTGTTTGAATGCTTTTGGATGACTTCGAAAGAACTGGCTCCAAAACCACTGACCTTACACAACTGACAATTGTTTAAGGGCCCAATCCTGCACAGGTTCTCTAGAAAAGATTGTGTGTGTTTTGGGAATGAAGCTGAACCCCTTGGGGTGTGTTCCCACTTTTCCATATCATATCCTACCTCTGCCCCACTACTTTAGGTCTCCCTCTTGACCAGCCTGTGTGGGTCACTTTTTACCAAGATAAACTGGTGCCCTATGTTTGTCAGGCTTAATGATCTCACTTTGCAGACAGCCAGGCAGAAATCATTTCTCGAGGCATTTTGCACAGAGTGCATTATTGCTGTTCAGACAAGAGGGAAATATGGAATGGTGAGGGCCCACCAAGGCTGTTAGGGGTGGGCATTCTGCCTAAGGCAGCACAGAATGTTCCATTGCTCCTGCTCCCGTAGGGCAGGAAGGGTTTGTATCTGCAGCGTGTCTGCCCCTGGGACAGGAGGGTGAAAAGGCTGTTTCAGCTGAGCTTTGATGGAATGGAAGGGCTGTCCATGTCCTGTGGTTCCTGTTGGATTGTAGGACGAAGGGAGCACTGTCTCGTTCTTTCTCTTAGAGGCAATGCTGCTTTTTATGCCCAAAAGGAGAGGCAGAGCCCAGAGCAGACATTTGATTTCCAGTTTCTCCCTGTTGCCTTCTCCATCCTAGTACAGCATCCAGTGTTGTCTTGTGATAAACACCAGCAGTCATTCCATTGGTAAAGAAAGCTTGGATGGGAAAACTAAGATATTTATGGCCTTTATTAATGACCTTTCTCTGCCCCCAGTCTCTTTTTTGCTGTTGGTCTCTCTGCTCCATGTTCTTCACTGGTGCTTTATTTTGACATTTTTGACCCCTCATGCACTTCCTTTTTTGCCACCCATTGTCTCTTTCTGTTCTTCTCTTCTTTTCCTGGTAATAGAGCATATCCCTGTGGCATTTGGTTTTGTTTGGTTGGGACTGACACCAGTCCCCACTGAAAACATTTTGGTTTGGGTGCTCATAACTACTGTGTGTAAGTGCAAACCTCTCTCATGGCTACAATCTTTTATTTCTCAATGAGGAGCACAAACAAGGAGAGCCCTTGTTTAGTGGAAATTATATTTGGGACTTCCTGCAGACTGATCAACTGTAAAATTAAAGCTGAACATTTTGGAGAGCAGTGCTAAAGTAAAATAAAACACACCCAATGAATCATGAGAGAATTTTCCTGAGGTTTGACCTTCTGGAGTTTTCTTTCAATGATTCCAAATAGAATCCTAACTGGACACAGAGCAGTCCCCATCCTCTTGCAAAGCAATCAGTCCCAAAGCAAGCAGATACATACCATGAGCACATACTAACTCCAAATTGTGTCCCCAGTGATTTAAAGGCCAAGGATCTCTGTGCCTTCTCTCTGCCAGGGGGCAGCTGTGCTGAGGGGTGGGACAGGGACTGCAGCCCACACCACTGCCAGGAGCCCCAGAGCCTGGCTGGGCACTGCTGTGGTTTGTCCTGAAAGACAAGCAGGATACAGAAAATGCTTGGGAACAAAGCTGTCCTTTGAGGTTATCTCAGTGACTGGATTACATCCCCCCCTTACAGAAGGAATTTTCCTCCCATCCTTCCCTCTGATGACACCAGTGCAGAGGACACAAAACTGACTGTGCTGTGTCTGGGGAGGTGTCCATACCTCAGGGTTCACAGCTGGTGGGGGAAAACTCTTCAAAACACCCTTTTCAGATCAGCTTGTTTTAAGAGCAGATTAAATGCCCTCAAGTCTCCTACTTATGTTTTCAGTGAAAAAATGGCCAAGCAATAGCTGAAGCCCCTCAGAGAAACAGGACATCCTGAGCTGTGGCAGATGGACTTCCTTTACACAGTTTTAATGAAAATTTTCAACAATAGCTCTTTGCATATTCTTAGTGGGGTTAGCAAGTGCATGTTTATGTACACATACACACTCTGCAATGCCACACAAGCTTTTTAAAACAACATACAAAATACTCAGTATGTTCTGCTGGAAGAAATTTGTTTTGTAAATACACATATATATATTAGCTGTGTTATGACATAAGGCAGGATTAGGTAGAGAGAAAATTTCAGGAAATGGGTGGCCACAGTTGAAGGTCTTAGAGGGAGTGTTTAGTAAAATATCCTTGGAACATCAAATTAAAATAAATGAAGAATAAGTGTACCAAAGTATCAGTGAACATAAACAAGTCTTCATGCTAAACAAATAATCCAAGAAAGCTAAAGTGCAATAATTAGAAAGGGATAATTATGCTTCCTCCGCTTCCTAGAAGAACTATGTAAGATTTCCAGTATTTTCCCGAATGCATAGTGTAAGATGCTGGCAAAAATTGACAAACCCCTTTAAAGTTCATGATATGCAATAATCTACTCTGGCTGAGAGCCTGTTTCATGGCAAGAAAGACATAGTAAGTGAAAAAAAAATTAAAAATATTTTGAAGATGCTGTCTGCTGTGGCATAAAATATCTGGAAATGTAATCTTTAAGAGTACAAAAAAGTTACAATACTGTAATTTAGACAGGACTGTGGTAACATATTATCCAGTCATTGGCTGTATTGTCTTTGGCTCACACATTTTCCTCTTTTGAAGGAGATTTTTATTTTTAATGTTTGTGATTGTTAATTTCAGTTCATTTCTGAGGTACCAGTTTTCTAGGAAGAACAACAGATGGGCAGTGTTCTGATTGTCAATTATCTGGAACTGTTCTGTGGAACTCAGTTTAGATTTTGAAGGAATGCTCTGAGGTAATAAACTATTCTTACGATATTTTAACAAAATTACATTGTTGTCAAAATGCACTAACAGCATGAAGAAATATTTATTAAAAACTCTCTGCATTTTCTCTTATATGGTAAACAGTCTGGTCTCCTAATCCATTCTGGAAGAGCTGACCCTCATACCCATGCTTGGAATGACCCAACCATAATTGCAGCATCAGCTTCTCTTTCGTGTTTTTGTTGTCCTGTATTCTCAGAAATGTGTCAGCTCTAGAGGCCCACAAACACAGTAAAGAAGACATGCCTCAAATTTGATACAGTCATAAATGGGAGGCTTTTCTGTTGTTCCTGTTAGCACAGTGTGGAGAAGCCTTCCCAAGATGCTTTAGACAGAGCAAGGCTAAAGAAGAACAGCACTCAATGTTCTGTTTCAAAAGTTTGAGTCATTCTCAGAACTATAATAAGGTAAAGACTTTTTGTTTTCCTAATCTCAATGAAGATGTGGAAAGCCTCTCTCATTTTGTTTTTCCAAGTTGGAACCCGGTTTTAGTGCTCCTGGGAAATAATGGACTGTGAGCAGGGAGTGTTTGCTCTGAAGGAGGAACACTGTTGTGTCCCCACCAGCTGGAACAGCTGAGCCCTGAAGGTGTGTGACTGGGAATTCCACTTGTAGGACAATAAGAGCAGCCAGCCCCGGGTAATTTATAACTGCATTTAACACACACACAACAACAGGGACAAGTAGCAAAACTCCTGCTAGAAAATGTGATATAGGTGAGCAGAGTTTGTGTAGATAGATGGATGTGAGTTCTGGAAAACAAAATATAAAAACTTACACAAAATGCATCTCATACAGAGGAAATATTTCATAATCTTTAATTTTTCTACATATTTGACTGTCTTGCATCTTAAACTCCATCATAGAAGAGAATTTTACCATAAACTTAAATTTTCAGCTTTCTGAGAATATTCTTAAAGATTCTGATACAGGATCAGAGAAAAAATAATTGGAACAATAAGTGGCAATCAGATGCATTTTACTACGACAGATATTTGCATGACCTGTGCTATGTACAAGAGTAATAGAACTTAAACCTGTAGACTTTAGGAAGATGTTGGCTTTATACCTCTGGTCAGAAATCTTTTAACTGTCAACCTCTTTAGAGTCACTATGGATTTAAAAAGAAAAATTATGTCCAGAATATTTTTGTTCTAGAGTCCTTAAAGCCCTTAGGAAGGGACAGCCCATTGTCAGTCGGTGTGGTCTAATGCTGTACCTCTGTAGATCTGTGGAATGCTCAATGTCTTGTGATGGATAATTAGACCTGTTACTGGGAATATTCCTGGAGGTCTCTGTAGGAGCTAGTGAAGAGGAAGAGGGCTGACAAGTGGCCCTAAACAAGGAGAAGGTTGGTTTGTTTGGCATGATGCTGGATTCTGCACAGTGACTCTGCTTCCTGCATGCTGCTTGGAAGGGGAAGCTGCACATGGGGCTGAGAAGGAAGAGAAGGAGTGTGAGCAGACAGACACAACCACTTCAATGCAGGGCAAGAGTTTATAGGGATGGGATTGGCCTCCACACCAGGAGAACTCTTACAGAGGACAAAAGCAACCTGTGGCCTTTTATCCTGAACCTTTTGTTCTGTTATAAAGCTTTGATTTTAAGGTTTGCGTTTCCACCTCTAATTAAATCTGAATTCAAAGCTGAACCTGAAGCTCAGGCCATAAGCTGTTATCCTGCTTCCTGTTTTATTTCTAGAGTTGTGCTGCTTGTGGGACTGAATTGGGTCACTAGTCACCTGTTTCCAGTTAGGATTTCAGTGACTGGTTTCTCACAATTGCCCAGCAGATTCAGTTGAGCTGGATATCTTTGGGAAAACAGGTGCCTCATTTTCAGTGGTTAAATGTGGTTTCAGTTCTCCTAGAAATTTAATCCCACAACTGTCTATAAAGACAATTTGTACCAAAAGTTGTGATTTAGGGTTACATGGATGCTGCTCTATGTTGCCACACCTTTCTTCTTGAGGATGATTTAAGATACTGGAGTGCAATATTATTTTATGACCCAAGTGTTCAATTCCAGTCTTATCTTTCTCTGAAAATGAAGGTTCAAACAAGTCATTCTTCAGTTGAAGATCTGATGCACATACAAACCAGTACAGAAGTTTGATAAATTCTTTGCACAGATCAAAGTCAAAATAAGGCTTTTCTAGACTGCATTTTCCGTAATAACCAAAAGTTGCAAATGCATTACAAACTCGATTCACATCCAAGCATCTATTAACATCATGAAACAAGCAAAAGCACCTGCTGTGATTTAATAACCCTATTGGCTAGAGGGTAGGAAATTAAACTGGGTAATGCCTGTTTCCAGATCCTTGTTAACTGAACTCGAGAGCATCATTGAGCTGTCTTCTAGAGGTTTTATTTCCCTTGCAGGTAGCAACAAAATAGCTCAGAACACAGGGGATAAAAATGGATCTTCTGGGAGCACCAGGCAAGTAACCTAAAGTATAAGTGGTTTATTGTGGATTAGTTATCTTAATTTTGGGGTAGTCCTTAGAGAATGAGTGGAACCATCCCTCTGGGCAGAACAACTCAAAAGGGTTCAAGGTCTGAGCTCCCAACAGGAGCATGTGGGATTTATTCTGTTTTGCTCAAACCTCAGACATTAAGCTATGCAGGACTGAGAAATAAAACTGACCTGTTGAAATTATCGTACTGCTTTCTGTAGCTGAAAACTCTGGGCTAACTTAGCTGAGTATGTGAAGGTGTCTTTTAGAGGAGTGAGTGTCTTGGTTTCCCACAGCTGGATTACCTGAGGAGAATGCACTCTGTCTGAAAACTGAAATGGAGGTGTTGTTCAAGAAATTGCAAGACCTGTATGTCCCCCTTTAGTTTTAGGCTTGGAAGAAAGTAGGAAAATGAAGTCTTGGCTTCCCTTGGAGATAAATTTCTGTTTCCTGATCCCAGCAGTGTCACAACTGCCCTCTCACTGCTTGGAGTGCACGTCCTCTTTACTCCCTCCCTGCCAGCTCCTGGGGAAGGGGGTGGTGTCTGCCTTGGTGTTTGCACTGTTATTGCCCGGGCTGCTTGTGATCACACAGTTTCACCTGCATTAGACCTCTGTCTGCTGTTCCTTCTGCACAGAAGCTGCACCAGTAACACCTCCCTTAGGGTTAATTAGCTCCCACTGTAGAGGAGGATTGGGATACGGGCACGAGCTGCTCTCAAAGGAATAAGACTCCATGGCTGAAGTTAACCCCACAGGACTTTCTTAAAGCAGGAAATCTGTGGTAGATCCCAGAATAAATCTCAGATTTCTTGTCTCCTTCACTTGTGCTGTAACTACACGGCCCAGAGTCTCTTAGCTGAGGAAAGTGCTGTCCAATATTATCTTTCTTTTTCTGGTTTACTGTTGCTCCAGTTCACTGCACAAGTTACTGCCATATGTTAGGCTATGACTGTTCAACTCCGCGTCTCTTTTTTTGTTGTTTTTTATGGAACATGCACGAGTGTTGTACTGTGAGCAGTGGCAATGCTGAATACCACTACTCTGGCATTTAAGCAAGCAAAATTCAAAAAAAGTGAGCATTTGCAGGTGAAGGTAATTTGTTGTCTGAGACCCTCTTCAAACTAAACTGCTCATACTTCTAACCTAAATAGCATTCATAGAAGCAGGTTTGTTATATATCGAATAATAACTGAGTGCACTAAGATAATACATACTGATAGAGTTAAATTACTTGAATAAGTAATTTTCCTTCATGCATATGCTACTTTGTACTTTGGAAAATTGGTACATTCTGTTGCTCTCAAATATCAGTCCTCTTTAATGAATTCCAAATTAACAGATGCAGCATTATCAAGGGAAAGTAACTCATTGTGGTTCTATAATTGAATGAGATGCTCTGAAGATACTATGACTTTTACTAGGGCTTGATAAAGAGAAGCTGGAGGAATTACGTTTGCTCTTTGGGTATCTTAGATGTTCACATGGATTGCTGAATGTCTCATTTTTATTTTTTTTCAGATACTTTGCCGCTAGGTTAAGCTTTAATAGTTTTCATTCTGTGCTTCTCAATTTGCTGTCATATGGTTCTTCTTTAGATAGCATTATTTGTACAAATTCCAGCTGAAGCAGAATCAGTCATCTTCAGCCAGTCTTGACAGCATTTCTAATGCAGTGCAGCTATGGAATTTCAGTCTATCTTCTTGTTGCTAAATAGCAGAAACACGTGAGCTTTGCTTAATTCCCCTTCTTAATTTATAGTATGACATTTAGACCACTTTTTAAAGGTGTAATTATTTTGAATGAAAAACCTTTGTAGACTGGAGTGGTAAATTTCATAAGCAGGACGCTGAAGGTTAGTGTTCTACAGAAGTTTAAAAACAAAGCCTAACTTCCAGCCCAGCACAGAAACTGATGCATGAGTCTGCAGGGAGCTGCTCTGAGTGGAACCCAACAAGTGCTGACCTGAGGGACACCCGAGGAGAGCTGCCTGGTGCACTCTCCCCAGCATTCTGGGGCTCAAGAAATTTTTTCCATGGGGCAGATGTGGGTCCACAAGAGGACTGGTGCTTTGCCACAGCCCGTGGTTCCTCCTGCAGCCAAGAGCAGTGAGCACCGATGTGCAGAAATCCTTTCCTCTGCAGGGATGTGTTCCCTCCCACTCACCATTACCCTGGTGGGCCTTGCCTGGCCCCACACAGCTCTGTGTGCACTGTGCAGGCTGGTAAAAATTTCAGCCATGGTGTTCCCTGTACTGTCCTCATTCCACTCCAGCCATGGCTTTCTCTGTACTGTCCTGCCTCCCATGTAGTTGGGTGAGGGATATGATAATATGGTATCTGCTAACTGACTAAGCTGGGTACTGAGAGGGAAAGATGCTTTCCTTGTCACTTCTAATTACTTTCCTTCATCTTCCTCCCTTGATTTATAACCATTTTTACTATACTATGTACAAAATAGAGAAGTATAGAACAGTCCCCAAAGCGAGCTGTGTGATCTGGATCAGGCACTGAAGGATGCCCTCTGTACACGGCACAAATCAGTCCTTGGGCTTCAAGGACTGCAAGGCCAGCCTCGCAGGGGGTGCTCTTGGAATGACAGCAGATGCTTGTCCCGCAGCTGCTGGTGCCGAGAGCCCCAGAGAGCCTGGGTAACTCTGAGGCTGCCTGGGCTTACACTGAGCTCCTGAGCTTTGCCCACACCCAAATTTTCATTCACTTTGCTAAGTCAAGTAAATATATTCAAGGAATGGAGCAGTTCCTGAATTACTGTATTCATAGAATATAACCATGAATTAACAAGCAAGATTAATGGGAGCATAATAATAATAATTATACATGAATGTACATGGCAAACACTTTTGGTCTCATAGCTTAGACTCTGAATATGCAAATGTATTTATAAGCTGACTCTATATATAACTGAGGACATGGCTTTTTCAAGGTTGCAGAGTTAGATGACACCAGCAAATTTTTCTTACCCATAATCAATTCTGAGACTCCTGGCTTCACTCCTTATTCATGTTCAGCACAGCATTGCTCTTCCTCACACTGCACTGCATCACTTCACATATTAGTGCCAGCTTCTGCTTAGACTCTGTAATGGACTCTGTAATGGACTCAGGAATAACAGGGGAAAACATTTTGGCCAGGGGTCACCCTAAACAGATAAATAAGTTTCAGAGACACAGAGGACTTTCATTGCCAGAACAGAGCTGAACTGCTCTGTTCATTTGGTAGCTGTCCCTAGCCTCCTCTTTATCTTTGTATTTAGTTTAGAAACACTCACATGTCTCTGTAGCTGCAAAGTTGTTTGTACTTCTGTAATGCTTTATAAATCCAAAGTGTTGTGATTAGCAATTTATGTAATTATTTTGATAGTAATTAAGTCAAGTTAAAGAGAATATAAACCAATTAGAATATTCTATCTTTCCCATAATGCACCCTTTATTTAATCTAGTTGCTTACAATGGTTCTGCCTGGTTAATGAGGCTACCTGCAGTAATGGTGTTAGCAGAAACCATCAGGTCTCCTCATACTGCTGCTTTTAGTAAGTCTGATTTCTTTGTGAAAAACAGTTGTTTTGTACTTGGACTATCTGAGTTCAAAGGCATAACCAACAAACCTCATAGTTCTGCAATCAGAAAGCTGCTTAATTCTATGTGAGTAAGGATTGATTGCAGGATTAGAATATCCCTAATAACAGCTGGCTGCATCTGGAGAGTTCTGCAGCCATAGTTTCTTTCTTCATCTCATTACAGTCATTGGCTTCTATTTTTTCTTTCTACATTGACCTGAGTTGCAGATAAATTTTGAAAATTCAGTTAAATTTCCCAAATGAAACTTAACTGAGATGATTTTCAGGATTGAAGATAAAAACGTAATTGCCATGTAGCTATATATGCACTTTGCAAATTTGAGAAAAACTCAAATCTTTTCTGCTTTGTGTGGAGCATATGCATAAATCATTAATAATGCATATCATACAATAGTACCGATTGAAACAATGAAAATGTAATCAATGATGTTTAGCACAGGATTTCAATTTTATATGAGCGAGGAAGAACACCCACCTTCAATTTTTATTGTAGTTGTCCGTGGAAGTACCACAGCACCTGAACAACATGAACAACAGCCATTCTTAATTAACTGCCTAAAACGGCTCTTTTTCTCTCCTGATTCCTGTTTGGCCTTTGTGTGCATTCAGTGCCTGTTTCAGGGATAAGGACAGACCTATTTTAATACCTTCCTGATTTACAAACCCAGTTCTGCCAGGCAAGGAGGAGCTGGTTTATAACAGGTTTCCACAGTGGAACGAAGTGCCCACTCCAGGGGCTGTGTACCCAGACCCACACCGGCTTTACAAACAAGCAGCGGCTGAAGAGCACCCCCAGCAAGTGCACCCCACTTTGCCAGAGCAGCCTGCACCATGTGCAGAGCTCCTGGGGAGGAGCAGCAGCTCCAGGTGAGGCTCTGCTGTCTGCAGGTGATGGGGAAGGTGTGCTGGTGGCTGCAAGGCAGGCAGGAGCTGGGCAGTGCAGCTGCACGGCTTTATCAGAAAGCTTGGGAAGATATTCCACCTCTTGTTGAGCTTACTCATTTGCAAAGTTGCTCATATGTCAGCACTTGCAGTTTAAGATTCCTCACCTTCTTCATGGCATGGACAGGATGGACTTGCAGTGATATTTTCCCCCCAGATAATCCAGGCTGTTCTGCACTCCTGCAAAGCAATCATCCGAAGCTGGTGGGCAGGATTGCTTTCCCTCAAACGAGTGGGTTTCAGTCAGTTAAAAGCTAAAATGTACTAACATCCCTTAGTTGCTGATCATTTTTATTTATTTTGTCTAATAATTATTTTTAAAGTTGAATTTTTAACCATTTTAAGTGATTTTGTAAGAATTCATTATCAGGCCACCTGTATTCAGTGCTTTAATGCAGGCTGATAATCAATTCTGCAGTATTCTCTGGAAAGGAAATCACTCTCCCCCTGGAATAATCTGTTATTGGGCCACTTTGAAAACATAATTTAATTATTTTCTAGGAAAGTGAGCAAAGAAATATGTAGAACTTGACAGTAAAAAATGGAGTAGAACTGCTTAGATTACCAGGTGTACCCCAAAATGCTTTAGACCAACAACAGAAGATGAATTTTCTTGCAGAACTTTTTAGCTTAAGCTCTATCTAATCTTCAGAGACGTGGAAGCAGCAGCCCTTACACATATTTACAATAGGTAAGAATGAATATTATGGCCCGGGGGTTTATTATTTCTAATTTACAGCTTTAAAAGAAATGTTGTGGTGCTTGCCTTGATGCTTTGGAATCACAAGAAGCATTTTTAGTTTTGTTCTAGTGGATGTTTTCTCTTAGCAAGGTTTGTTATTTCTAGCAGACTGACCCCATCCTAAAAATCTTCCTGAAATCTTCTTGGTCTAGAATTGAGTTCAGAATTTGTGTAGGCTTAAAAATCAGTATTACCAGGGAGTATCCATGGGAATGGCAGCTGTGAGTAACAGAGAGGGTCACCTTTTAATCCTCCTTCTGCCCCTCGGTGCTGTCATTGCTGCCTCCTCAGGGGGAAGGAGGAGCTAGATCAGGAGCAATGCAAGCCAAAGCTACTAAAAAGTAATTTTTTAGGACATTCTTCCCCCCAAAACTATCACCCCCTTTACTGAAAAAGCTGCTTTCTACAGCTTCCCTGCCCTCTAAGCTTCCTCAAATGATAATGAAAAGAGCGGGGCATACCTGCTGAGTCAGCTGCTGCTTTATTAGAAAATCAGCTGGGGGGGCTGAGAGGGGGAAGTAAAAATACCATGATGGAGAGAGTTCACTGCAGAGTCAGTTCAATAAAACTTGTGCTTCCCAGTCCTGGCAATGCCTCTGGACATTTCAAAGGGCCTGATAAACAGCAATAGCCTTGTCTCCCACACATTAAAGCTTCATCACGACATTGTATGAAAAGAAGCAAAACCTGGCAGCACAGTAAAGCAAAGGGTAAGGTGTTCCTTGGATGGGTCAAGGTGCTCTGAGCTGCTCTTGCTTCATGAAATAACAGCATTGCTTTTCTGGCAGCAGAACATCTGTAACCTCTGCCTGCCTCAAAGCAGCACATCTGCTCACAGTTATGGGTCAGTACCCTACAGGAAGCTCACTCGTACTGCGCTCAGAGATGCTGGATCAGAGCTCCCAAAAAGCATTCCTCAAACTTTAATTAGTGAAGCAACACAGGACAAAATGAGTGCAAATCAAAGCCATGAGAGTTAAAACCCCAAACAAGTGCTTTTAACCTGATGAACATCTAGACAGAGCTATAGGCAGCAATCATCGTGTTTTGTTCAATGCTTGTGTTTTGTTTTATTTATTTTAGTTACAATTTGCAATTCTAAGAAATGCCAAGGAATAAAATTTATATTGTAGTGCTGCAAAGCTCATAAGGAGGCTGGTGGGCTGTGTGATCAAAATGAACTCGTAGCACAGCATATCTTCTGCAGTCATTCCTGTCCTGCCAGCCCAGAGCTGCTGCAGTGCTTCTCTCTGCCAGGCAGCTTCTTGGAAATTCTTCCAGCTTTGGGGGGAATGGTGAAACATACAGCACAAAATGTTTGGAGTGACATCAAAATCAGTTAACTCGTGCTACAGCTGCCCTGTAGAGAGCATATTTATATCTTTTGGTTCTCTGACCTCTGAAAATAGATTTTGAGTGGACTGAGATGTGTATTTTCAGTGTTAAAATAGGGACGCCTATACACATGCAGCTTTCTAATTATAATATCTGCCTTGAATCCAGTTATTCCAAGTCTGCTTTAACTGGAATACAGAAATATTTCTGAGTATAGAATTTTAAAATATTTCTGAGAATATTTCTCAGAAATATTTCTGAGAATAGAATAACACCAGAACCTTTTGCACTGTGGCAAGAAAGACAGATAAGAAAAGTTTAGAAAACTAAAATTTAAAATACCTTCGTATTTCATGTCACCCAATTACTTTGTTCAAAAGAATTAATGAACTTGTTTGAAACATACAAATATTAGTACAAAGCGGACTGAGCTGACATTTTCTCTGTGATTGGTTCTGCTTCTTGATAGTCTTAACGATGAGGCTGACCTTGCTCTTCACCTAAAACCCATTTAATGAAGTCCAGTTTTATTGCTGTGTCTTGGAATGAGCTGATAATACAGAAATTTGCCTATAAGATGCCTGATTTCTCAGCTGCTGGAAATATGGTGTTAGTCTTTCACTAGAAAAAGGAAATTACACTTCCATTTTCCTCTTTCCTCAAAGCACAAGCACTTCAGCCTTTCAGTGTTCTAGCACAGTGTCTATTCTGTGAACTCTAAATTCCGTCATGGAGACCCTGAAGGGGGTCACTGCTGTAGACAACGATTTCTAACACACTAAAAGTTGTAATTGCTAAAACAAATTAATCAGATGACTGATCTTATAACAAGCGTACTCACTATGGCATTACACGCATTCGTTTGTGTGGCAGAAAGTGCTTTGTAACCTCAAGAAATAATGTATAGAACATAACTGGGACATAAAAATGTCTAAGTTATTTACAGGAAGACACTTGGGAGGTTTATAATGTGCTCATCTCTGGTTTAACTCTCATCTAATTGCAGTTAATAAAATGCCTCCCCTTTCGAAAGTTCAAAGGGCAGTGATGTTCCTGCTGGGGAAGTTGTGGCTGAACATGGAGCTCCTGACACTTTGGGGATACCCAGGGAAAGTTCTGCCTGTGTTGCAGGAATTTCATCTGCCCACTTGCCAGCCACATACTGGACACCAGAAAATCACTCCATCCTGTTGGACAAACTCCTGCTCTGCTGCAGAAACTTGAACTCACGCCTAATATTTTTGCAGCATGATGTGAAGAAATTGCTGACATATTATTGAATGGCACAGTTCAGTCCTTTTAAGATGCTCGAGTATCAGCAATTTTTCTTGTGCGAAGTCCTGGACACCTTCAAAGTGCATAAATAGTAAACACTAGTGATGCCACTGAGTCATCCAATAAAACTAAACAAAAACATTTGTGAATATATATTCGCTCTTTTACTAATAAATCTAGAAGTTTAATACTTATAGGTATTTGAATAATACCTGTTTGAGGTTGAAATTGATAGTACAGCTGTAAGTGTTAGATGGTGGGATGTGAGGGAAGAGCTTCCGGCGTGGATTCTGTGCTGCAAGTGTTCTGTCAGCTTTTCGAGCTTGAAAAACAGTTTCAGTAACCTGGCTTCAGACATTGCTTGGCAAAGACCTTGGTGCACAGGTCAGCTGATCCTCTGCATGCAAGCACTTCAGAAACAGAGCTTATAAAATATTCCCTGCTGGGTGTAATCCAGAGGATAGCAGCCATTACAGGCTGTTTTAGAAAATGAGCAGAAACACAAGCGTGACAAATGTTCTTGCAATCGCTCTTATGGCACCAAGGTCAGAAAGGTACGTGAGAGGCAAGGAGTGCCTGGCTTTCTATAGAGAAGAGTTTTACTCCTTTTTTCTGTGCACAAGTTGAAGGGGGGGAAGAGCCTGTCAGTGATCATAATTAAGCATCAAGAAGCTTAGTTCAGAATTAACAAATATAAATAAGGTGAAATTGATGAACATCTATTTGACAGCTGGGATTTGAACTGAAGGAGTTACCACAGCCTATGCAATTAGATCCAAGGCTTCCTATAGCAGCAAAAGGCTTGAGTTTCCTCTTAAAAAATAACTTTGGCCTCAATGACTACATGTGCTGTCTGGCAGGAGATACAAAGTCTCAAAGTACTCCATGGGCTGCAATGGCTGAAACAATTACTGTAGTAAGTTGTTTCATGTAACCTTTTATTCCAAAATATTCAGAGCGGGTAATTTTTTGTGCTTGCTTTCTTTGGAACCTGAACTTTGTCAGTAGTTACTGTAAGGCGTAGCAAGGTCCTTGTTAACTTCAGGTTTGCCTGATTTCTGAAGAGAACACCAGCATGGGTAAAGTTCTTTTGAGCAAGTCATTCAGAAATGGGATCAGAAAGTTTCATCAGCCCCTGGATGCCTTGCATGTGATTGGTGCTGCATGTTAAAATCCATCAGAGAAACCTATGAGGATTTCTTCTGTAGACACTGCAACACACAGACAAGAAAGCAGGCAAAAGTGTTGAGAACAGTCAAAGTGTAGAAGGCAATGATTTATATTGATGTTTCAGCCTGGGGAGAAGCATATGATTTTTTATCAAACATTAGGGGTTTTCCAAGAGAAACTTTACTGCTTTTGTTGATAAGTGCACAGCTGACCAGTTGCTTTTCACTCTAGCAAATTATTCTGCTGATTGATAGCTCAGTTAATTTCAGAAGGAGCCTTTCTTGCTGCAGATGCATCTGTGAATTCTAATCAAGGGAAGCAATTAACTGCTATCTCTGTGCCTGCAGAGGAGCCAGCTGGAGAACCAAGTGCACTGAGAACAGACCCCAGCAGCTAACTGAGAAGAGTGAAGTCCTGCCTAGTCCCTGAAACATTCCCTTAAGTACTTAAGTATATGGTAACTGGATTTGTCAGTACTACTCGGTCAAGATTTCTATTTTCATTATTTTTAATTTTACTTAGTTTGGCAATTGCTAAGAGGGGTTAAACAAGGAAGGCCTTATACTGTGATTAAGTTAAATAACTGACTCCCACATTTTCAGTCTGGATACAATGTGAGTGTCCTGTGTCCCAGGTGGATTTTAAAACTGGATTTTTAAAATGAATTGTCTGTCACAGATTTCAGAGAGAACAAGTTTGAATTAAACTTAATTAAAACAGGCCATATGAACTCAGCATCAGCATATCAAACAATACTAGAGTAAAAGTGTTTCAAGATTGTGTCTTTCTGGTGTTCAGATACAACAGGTAAAACTTCCGTAACTGCTAATATTGACAGTCACATGAATAAGAAGAAAGCAGGTGTAGTTTTTCAGATGTGATTAACTACAATATAAAAATAGGATCACTGAATAGAATCGCCAACCTGGTCTATAATATTCTTTCACACACAATTTTTCACTTTAATGTCAGTTGAATTCTCTTCTCACTAAGTGGAAAAAAGCAGCAGTTAAATGAAAAAAATGACAATCAATTATTTAAGCAAATGAAGATACAAAAAGTTTATCTCATGTGAGGCTAATACAACAATACCCCTTGTGTTTATATTCTGTGTAAAGAAAAAGAGTATTCTATAAAAAACAGTATATAAAAAGCCAGGGTTCATCAATTTGAGCATACCTCTTATAACTGCCACCCTTAAGTAAAACAAAGACCCAAAATCACCTTCCCAACACTAGCTCTGACTCACCCTATATTTTGATTTTCATGGTCTCATTTGCATGATGCATTTGCAAACCGATAAGGGAAAGGAATTGTGTGCCCATGTTTCAAGAACTGGGGCCTGCCTGGCCTCCAGCTGTTCCTCATCAAGCAAATTGCAAGGCTACAAGCTGGCAAATTCAGATTCATCAGAACAGCTGAGTTGTACTGGCTTAGAATTAAGCTAAAAAGAATTAAGGCCTGCTGAATGTTTTAATCTGGCAGCAGAAGAAAGTGGTTATTGATTCTCCTTTCTTTAATGGTCAGATAAAAGTTTTGGAAGTGTTCAGGCATGCTTGGGGCAATTTAGGAATGCACACAAATGTACTCATTGACATGCCTGTGGGTAGTGCTGCTTGGTGATTCCCTAAAATTGCTTATCAAATATTTTAAAATAATTTTCCCCTTTTTCCAGAACAGGGTGAAGGTAAGGCTAACAGAGACATTTCATTTATTCTAGAAGTACCTTGATATATAAAGCTAATCTTGCTTTTGGAGCAGAGGTGAGGGAAACTGCTGCAATTTAACCAGGACTTTATTTTGTACAAAGTGAAGCCTGTGCTTGGGCAACTGGGATATACCTGCTCGTTGAAATGGAGTTAGGAGTGCTGATTTCTGGAGGTGTTGTGAGGCTGCTGCTGGCACTGCCAGGTTGGCTGGGCACTGCATTATTACTCCCAGCTCCCCTCAGGAGCTGCTCCCTGCAACTCCTTTCAGCATGGCAGCTCCTTCTTTTGTGTGCAGAACTCACTCCTGGCTCACCTGGCAATTTAAAAGGAACTTTCTAATGACGTAGGAAGGAAGTTTGAGGTTTAAAAATCCATTTGTCACGGGCAAGCAGTTCACTGAAGAAACAGCTCACTGAAATGAGCTGGGGGCTTCTTGAGTCACAGAATTTAGAATCTAGCAGTTGAAAACAGCCATGTTTCACTCAGAGGAGGCTAAAGAAGAGCTGTTCTCTTTTCTCTCATGGATAGCAAAAGTAAAACTTCCCCTAATGTGCAATAATATCCATCCAGGCTGTTGTGTGAGACAAATTGTGTGGTGTCAGTTACACAGAGGAGAGCAGGCAGGATGGGAAAAGACAAGCTTTTAAAGTCTGGCAAATTTCATCCTCATTCATCCAAAGTTAAAATTAATTGCCTTTGGATCAGTATTACATTAATTGTCAAGGCTGCTTTTCTGGTTTTCGCTTTTAATAATCAAGACAGCTTTCCAAGAGTTCAGTCTGCATCCAGCTCTTTCATTTAGTTCTCTTTGGAAAACTGATTCTGGAAAAACTCAGAATTCTAAAGCCCAGTCTCTACTGGGGCAATGCAAGAAATTTCCACTGGTGCAAATTTGAGCTAACTTTTGAACTATCCCTTTATAGATAACTTTGTGTGTGCCAGCCCACCAGCAGGTGGGTCAGAAATGTTCTGTTCGTACGGGTACTTGAAAGTATAAAAGCACCAATATTTTAGACACACAGACACTGGTGATGTTTATGATAAATTTTGCTTCCTACCTGCTGTGACTAATGTTTACCTCATTGCTTTTTTGAGAAAAAAGAAAAATCTCCCCTTCTATGCCTTAAATCCATTATGCTTTATTTACTATCCTGGCATAGAAGAACTTTTGAGATGGTAGAAATCATTTCGGGGTAGTGAAATGTCCAGTGTTTTTTCATTCCATTCAACAAAGAGAGAAATATTTTAACTCCAAAATACTTGGTCAAGATGTACTTCTCCACCCAAATAAATTCCCTGTGTTTGCCAAGAAAAAAACCCTGCAGAACAAAAAGAAGTTTGGAATGAATAAAAAGTTCAATAGGAGTAGATGCTATCAGAGCTGCTCTTTTACTTGAAAGGAACATGAAAAACCTTTTGTAGTACTCCTATAAACTCTTAGAGGACACTAATTTCTCAGAAAATCCTCCTGTCTGTGAAGTGGCACGCATGGTCAGTGGCTCCCAAGCCAAAAGAGACTGAGCACCTCACTTTTAACCTCCCATCTCTTTGGTTTTCAGCACAATTGGGGATTTCAGAGTCTGTAGCAGTGGTCCAGGCAAGCACAACAATGCAAGTGACAGAGGTAACATTTCTCCTGCTCCTTCAGCTCAGGCAGCTTGCTCCATGGGACGGTCACTGCTCTCCCAGTAGTGCCAGAGGGCACAGCCAGGCCTTGAGTGGTGCCACAGAGCTCTGTTTAGGAATAAACACATATTAGTCAGATTCTTTAAATTACTGCTGCATCCACAGCTGACTTTAACCTCTTCCTTCTTACCAGCTGGATCTGGGCACTACCTTTATTTCTTGCAGTTGACAAACTGACAGACGAGAGATGTGTAAAATCTGTAACTTCTGATGTTCTCAGTTGTTCCCTTCTAACAATGAAAATCCTGCGTATTTTGAATGGAATATTGACATCTGTTTTGACAGTGTTGGTTAAGTGTTTTCATAGTAATTATTCTTGAAAAAGGAAAAGCGGTTTGAAATGCAGCTCTAGGCTGGGTTCCAACTGGGATAATTACATGCTACCTCCCTTTAATCCCCCTCCAACATTGTTTCCTCTGATGTTCCTTAGCTGCTGGCTTTAAACCATAGTTCACTGCTGGTCAGCAGAGCCCCTGCTCCTTTCAGAGATGGGTGCATATCCTTGCATATCATTATGTTCATTGAGGAGTCCTGTAGTTCCAAAATTGTTCAGTTTTGGTCCCTCCATACCTCGGAGCAGGACACGGCTGACCCCAGCAAATCCTCCTGCAGCCCTTTACACATCAATCCCAGCACGCGTCAGGCTGCAGGGCAGCCCTGGGGACAAGAACTGGGGTACCTCCCCTTTCTTTAAGGTGGGAGGAAACTGAAGTAAACTCTTCAGCATTTGTTGAGGCAGTCCAGATATTTGACAAATTGGCTGGGATGACTTGGAGCCTGCTTTGGCCTGACTGTGCTGTCCAAGGAGCAGGACAAACTGCTGATGCCTCTGTGTCACTGACCAGGACAGGTAACACAGGGTCATCAGAGAACTCATCGATTTTGCCTTCTCAAAAATACCAGTATCTCTCTCACACTTGCTTGGTCTGGCCAACACATGAATGAAAATTACTTCAAATTTGTTATCTACAAAGAGTGCTTGACAAAGGAGGTGTCTTTCTCTCTCTGTGATTTAGCCTCTCTATCAGTACCTGGTCCTCCAGAAATGACAATATCCTTGGTTCTGCAGCACCCCCCCTCTGTTTCACTGCTGAGACGAGAGTCTTGCAGCTTTCTCAGGGTGGGAAAGGCTGTTTTGTTTCCTTCAGCCAGATCAGTAGCCTTGTTTTCAGAACAAAAAGTCACAGATAGGAGTAGCAGTTCTTTTTGGTGAGAGCTGAACTTGGTTCGCGGTGTAACACTTGTGATAAACGTCGCCTCCACAGTTCCACTGAACCAAAACAACTTGGCACTGCCAGGCAATTAAAATGCAAACAGCGAAGATTAGACTGCATTGGTTGAAAAAAAAAAAAAAAAGAAAAAAACGAATAGAGATAACTCAGTTGCAGTTGGGGCAGGTCAGATTCACTGCATAAAACCTGGACCAAAGTCCTGTGTGAATCTAAAAGGGATGAGCTAGCAACTGATAATGCAGGAAAAAGGGACACAACTTTCCTCTTTGGAATTCTGATCCCACTGATGTGGCATGGACTCGGCTCCTTGTCTCTTCTAGAAAGCTGAAATACTTTGCTATCTCTTTTACCTTTCTATTTACTGGAGTCAAGGGAGAACAAAACAGACTTGAGAACTGCAGCACAGAGGCTGTGATGGAATGTGGAGGATGAGCTGGTTGAGTTAGGGGTGTGGGCAGTGTTTACTTCTTTTGGAAACAAGCAGGGAGTTTAAAAGGAAAAACAGCTTCCTCAGTATTGGGCCTTTTTACTGTCTTTTAAACCCTCCACTGAACCTACTGGCATTTTTGCAGGTTTGTGAAATCACAAGCTGTGACAGATTGTGGTGGCTGTGTCACAGTAATCAATACAATAAGGTTCTGCTTCATCTCTCTCTTTTCACTGTATCTGCTGGGATAAAGTGCCTTGTAAAATGAACTGTAAATCTGGGGACATTGGTAAAATCAATCCTGTTCCAGACATCTCCACGGAGCTACACTGATTTATGTGTATATAAATATATGTATATAAATATATGCATATTTGGTCAACAGCCTGCTCCACTAAGGTGGTGGGCACTGAAGGGTGCAGGAGAATAATCCAAGATTCACAAGGATTAAGGGGAGTGTAAAATGGGAAGCGACATTCAAGAAGTGGCATTCTGTGTTTCAGGAATAGTTGACTGAAGAATCACATCTGGTCCCATTGAGAAGGGAATTCAACATGCACAAAAAATCATTACTTGGAGACCAGGGAAAAAGTTTAAGCACATTAGTGGTCAGATTGGCAGGCTGTGTAAGAAAATGGGAATTTTCCTGAGAATGCGTTGTCAATAGAGAGGAGAAAGTAGCATGGGTTGGAAGATAAATCCAGTTCCTATTATAAATGCCAAAATAGAAAAACTTGCTTGAAAAAAAAAGGGAAATTACAGTATGTGTAGCACAGAAAACCATCAGAGTGGTAATATTGTCAAATGACTGTGTGATGGCTGGTTCCATAGCTGTGGAGTTGCTGTCATAACACAGGGACAGTAAAGCCTTTTGCGGCCATTGGGGAATTAAGTTTGCTGCATTTTAATGTTATTCAAATGTGTAATTTACTTGGGCTTTACTTCGACTTCATTTGTTAACAGAAGGTATCTAGAGAATGCAAAATGAAATTTTTGTCAGCTCCAATCATAATGAGTCATTTGTAAACAAGCATAAAAGCTTAGGGACATAAATACAGCACTTTAACATCAGTGCTAAAGTTCTTTGAGACTGATTCTTCAACCACTTTGACTTGGGATTTTCAGTCAGAAGTTTATGGGAGGCATTTTAAGAAAAAGCAAAACCAGGGGAGTTTCACTTTCAGCACAATTTGTCTTATATGAGAGGTTTTATAATCTTTATTACAAACTATGTTGCTTCCCAGGCTCTGATAATGACCACTGTGTGTCCAGAAAATAACAGTCTATAGTGGTTTTAGTTCACGGAGAGGTTCATGTGTTTGAGATCTGAGTGAATTTCCACGTTCAGACCAAAACTGGTACATACACACCAACAGCGACCTGTGTCTGCCTACACACACACATCTGAAATAATAAATTGTAAATTTGTTTTTCAATAGAAAAACCTTGCAAAGGCCTATTTTGATATTTTTTAAACCCAGCAGCATTCTTTTTAGCCTGAATTTTTTCTCACAACTAATGATTCAATCAAAATTATTTAAAATCTGCTTATAATTACTCAAATTTCTGTCTCAGTTTCACATGGGAGGGCTTCTGGAATGTCAAGAATGGTCGCATAACAGAAGTTCCCCACCTACTTTTGCTCTCCAATTTGAAATTATTAAATTATTAATTATTAATTATTAAATTATTAGTGTGAAGTGTTGTCCTGATTTGCTACACTGGAAGACCTTGACAAAAGTTCCTTTAATTTCAATGTTATGGGAGATAAATTACTTGAAAGTAAGCCTTGCTTAATCATAGAATATTCATGACATTCTGAGTATCTCTGTATGGAGTTCAAAGTGCACCTCTCATAAATATACCTGAAAGCAAAATTAAGGCACAGAACTAAGGTTTATTGGTCATTCCTTTATATTCTCTGCTTCAGAGGCCTCTTTGCCCAGAGCCAGTGTATTTTTTCTTCTGCAGGAAGAAATGAAAACCCCTTTTCAGACCAGAGCAGTTGTCAGAATCCAGCAAACCTACTGTGACCAGTGATTAATTGGGAAAGGAAATAGATGAAATTATTGCATCTTTTGCTCCCACAAACAACATGTGTGACAAGCATGAACTTTTATCTCGTGGATCCTGATGTTTGACCCTTCTCGTTACGTACAGCAAGTGAGGAAATAGGGTTTTGGTTTCTTTTGCATGATTTCAGGGCACCTCTACTGTTTAACTCAAATGCAGCCTCATTTATCACAAGCTTTATAAAACACTGAGCTTTGGAAGCATCCTGTGCTCCAAACTCCAGAAAGCATTGCTGTGATCCTGTCAGTATAGGTGTAAAACTGGGTTTCTGGTCTTCCAAAACATTTTTTTTGGCAAAGTCACTGCGAAAGCTGGATACGTCTGGAATGCAGCAGTTGGCCAATTGATTGCCATCATTCTGTCCTCAGTTTTCAGGCACAAAAGAGCCCTTTTGGTTGCTCAGTGGGATGTGCTAAGCCCAGGTCTAAGCCAGTGCCCAGAAGCAGAACTGTGCAACGCTCACATCAGCAGGAGTGGTGTTAAACCTGGGGTCTGCTGCGCAGAGCCATCCTACCTGTGCCTCAGCCTGAGCCACTGACTCAGGAACTGAAAATGGGACTGGGATGCCCAAAAAAAGGGCCCCAGCATTACCAGTAGAAGTTTGGGAAGGTACAGTTGTTGCGGTTTGCTGGACTTTGGTTTTTAATCTTAGGGTATTTTAACGGAGCATGAAATATGGACACAAAACCAAGCTTTCAGCGAGTTTTTGAGGCCTCTGGGGTAGTTTATTCCTGATCAGATGGAAATCCATGAGATCAATCAGATGGAACCTCATAAGAAGACAGGTTAGACACAAATTCCAGTATTTTCCTAGCAGTTTTTCCTTTTTTATTATCTAGGGGTTTTATAGATTCCATAGCTATTCTAGAGTTGGAGGAGTACCGGTGTTGCTGGTTAGGGCTTGGGATATCTTGGGTTCCCCATTCTGGGTAAATGGTATTGCTGCTTCTGAAAGCAAGCACCAGGAGAGCACGGTATCCAGTGTGCCAACACACTCTGAAAACACGGAAATAGCAATTTTCTGCTGAAATACTGATGGTAGAGGACAGACACTGAGTAACAGAGACAGATGGACAAGTAGAACGTGAAAAAGTTACAAGAGCAACTATTTAGAAAAGTTGACAGCTATAAATATAACACATTGAAAATTAATTTACAATGTTCGGCCTGTCTGTCCCACTTTTCTGTCTGGGACCTATGTTAACATTATACACTTAAGACATTATATCATTATTCTTATTTTAATGCATTTCATGCTGATAGATTTAATATAAACAGAGGTGCTGACAGGAGCTTCAGCTTAAACAGGTTTAAATGTGAATTTGACTTTATGATTCTCATCAGGGAAAAAGACTAAACAGTTTAAGTTGATTAAATTTTCTAAAAGCTGCAGCTAAATATAATGAAAGCCATTTGTGCATTTTTTTGCAGGAAAATTGAGTGGCTCAATGTTAGTGACTGACAGCTTGGTGCAATGAATTCTTTTCTTGTGAAAGAGAGTCAAAACAGTTTCTATTTTTCATAAACTTCTGAAAGGTAGTTTCAATTTTCTGATTTTCAGAGGAAGCATAGCTTGCCCATTTAAGAGTGGGCTGATTAGACCAAACTATATATTTCAAATTACTAAAAATACAGATCGTACCAGATATTCCTTAAATATTATGCGTTCTTGTGCTATGGATGCTAGATCACAGTGATCAATTTTTTTCTTCCTTTTTTTTTTTTTTTTATTAGGTTTCTCCTTTTTAAATTTTATTTATGAATTATTGTGATTAGGTAAAGTCTAGAGCTCTGACTCAGCTTGACTACCTATTTAAGCATGGAACAGATTCCAAGCATGGTCATGAGAAAAGGTGGTGGTATCAACTTAGAAAAAAATAATGGGCTACAGGTTCTGGTTAAAGCTGATATATGTTCGCTAAAGGTTACTTTTGCATAGGAAAAATGTCATGTTCCTGCTCTGAGACAAAGCCATTTAAACTACATTTATGGGGAATACTATATCCATGCGCAGATTTTTTAGTAATCTTTTCCCTGGAGCAGGATCTGAGTTGCACTGAGGTGTGCAGATGCATTTTGCAAGTCATGCCATGGAAATCTCACCCGCAGCATCCCCAGCTTTCTCAGTGGTTTCTCAGTGCAGTGGTTTCTCAACGTTGAGCATTGCCCATCACAGTGTGAGTACACCCTTGTTCACAGATAACTTTGGGACCAAAACCAGAGTTACTGGCCCAGGGGTGAACACCTGGGAAGGGTAAGGGCCACCTGACCAGTCCAAGGGATCCCAGACTGCACCCACACCCAAATCAGTTTTTTCACAAGTGGCACTCTAGGAAAACTTCAGCTTTACTTCTGGTCAGAAAGTGAATCATCCTCTTCCTGTTCTTGCAAATTACAGAAATACGCCTTCACAAAAATTCAATCCTTTATGACATGTTCTTAGGAATTATTTAATATTCTTGGCTCCAGTGTGGTATTTCATAGGACAGGAACTCGGACACAAATGCTCTGTGTCTTTGTATGGGTTGTTTCTGAAGTTGCCTGAAAAATCAGACCAGACATCACAGCCTGTGTCACTTTTCAGTGCACTCTCTTAAAACTTGTAACGTCTTGCTGCAAGTTTGTTTGACATCTTTTGCCCCACTGGTGTTAAACATCATGCAAGCCCACAGATGTTAACTTTGGAGAAGAACTTTCCATAATAAATCAGTTTAAATTATGTTCCTGGTTAAGTGATAACGTGGATAACTGGTCAGTTCAAATACTTGGCCACTGGTTCCCTGTGAATTCATAAGAAACCACATCCCTGCTCCCTGCCTCAGTTTCCCTTCACCTCTCCATCTACTGATCTGCCAGACATTGTGTTTGGAGAAAATATAGAAACTTAGAGAAAGAAAAGCAAAAGTGCTTTGCTCCGAGTGTGTACTTACCAGTTAAATTTGTTTTTCCTACAGTTAGACTTACGCAGAAAATAAGGGAAACTCTCATGCCTGGTGTGTCAAACTCAGTTCTGTTGGTGACCAAGAGTCTGCACTTAAGTGGACATTGAAAAATCTTTCAGGTGTGTTTTCAAATTTTCTTGTGATCCACCAATGTACATTCCAACTATCACACTGAGCAACAGAATCTCAGCTGTATTTTCACCAGCTCAAAAATTTATTATTAGCTCGGTCATCCTCTAATCTTTAAGGCATATTTTTGGCACGAGTTCCTTCACTTCTTGGCCATTTTTTGAGCATAAAATAAGACCACAGCAGCTTCCACACTTGCCAGGCCTGCAATAGGAAGTATCCTTAGGGATAACTGTCTCAAAATTTGGAAACATATCCCTCTGGTGTCACTAGATTGCAAGTTTCCAAGGATATCTTTGGACAGTCCCACTATTAGATTTATTCAGAAAGTCAGAGGGGTCAGTGAGTGCATGGGAAAGAGGATCAGTAGGAGCAGTAAAGGCAGCCTTGTGGGAAGGGTTCAGTGCAGTGAGAGATTCTGTCCCAGTGAAAATGACCCCAGAACCAACGCTTGGACTGCTGCCTTGCAGCTTTTCCAGGTATTGTAAGTTACAAATCTTTTTGATCCCACCCTGTACCTAATCCAAAGTCCATCCTATCTGACTGGGATCTGCTGGAGTAGCTGGAAGGGTGATGCTCCCGGCAGCAGCAGACCCTGAGCTGCCCTCTGCTCAGCTGGGCATGCCAGGCACGTGTGGGGAGGAGCAGCTCTGCTGGCAGGAGCCTGGGGGTGACACTGGCTCAGGGGCACCAGCACAGGGCAGGAATGATGTGCTTTCTGTTGGAGAATACGTGGATTGAACCAGGGCTCATTGTTTAACAGCGGTGTTCATTTATCCATGCGTTTGCTGCCAGAGGCAGTGTGAAAAATCTGCCAGGGGAACCTCAGTGGTAAATGGTTTTTGTCTTGCGTAAAACTACCATCTCTGTGTCAGCTATCAAAGCTGTGAAAGCATGCTTGGAGCCACCCCAAATATAACATTGCTATTAACTTCCTCTTCACTTAGCCGTAATTGCCTCATGAACTGGAATGTGCAACTCCAACTGACTTCCTTGGAGGACAGAAATCTCCTGTTCTTGCCATGCAGAATAAAATAATAAGTAGTAGATAAAATAAACCTTTTTAATTATAAGGAAATTCTTCTTTCTGTGAAGACTTTCTTGTGGAAAGTAATAGATACAGGAATTATAAAAGAGAAAGCAAAAATGACCTTTGACAAGACATTAAAATATTTGCTTGAATCCAAGTCACCCACTCATTTGTAAAACATGCAGTTAACCAGATCTGAAACAAAGGGCAATAAAGATAAACAGCTGGACACTGAACACTTAACAATACAATTGGTCATGAATACTTCTTCCCCCTGTTTGCAAAGTTATTGTGAAAAGAGAAAAAAATATAATCACTCCGAGTGGCTTTTCTTAATGCATATTTTTAAAATGCATTCCCAGGAACATGTAATTCAGAAATGTTTTGGGCTGCATGTTTGTTTCTGCAATACCTTCTCTGGCAGCAAAGACCACACAGACTTGCTTGGGGATGTGGAGCCATTTTCTCCAGAATTCTTTTTTCAATTCTCTTCTTTTGCATTTTTTTCTAGGTCTTGATTCTAAATCTGTGTGATATCTAGTGTAAAGAAGCAGAGGGCATGGATTTTTAAATCATGTAAAGCTGTTTCAGACATGGATTTTTTACATGTACAGATTAGGACATAAAAAGTACAAAAGCAATGTCTTGGATGGTTTTGCTGGTGCCCCCCCTAAAATCCTGTAGTAATTAATGCAAAGACTCAAAAAAATTTCAGCAGGACTAAATCTGGTCTTAAATCCTTCAGGGGTGGGGACCAGTTGCATATACCTGTAGCACTTAGAAAAATGTTAATACTGTAATCTCAGACTTCACTGTCCCAAAGCCTCTGCCCAAGCCAGTGCAAGTGTTCAGAGTCAAACTTTGGGCACCCCTAGGCCTGTTCTGCAATAATGTGTGAATGCACTCTCAGACTGCTGGCCCTGAGCCTCCCTGTGCTGTGAGCACTGGCTGAGCTCCACGTCCATCTCACGCAGAGCTCTGCACCTCGAGCAAAGGTGGGATTGGGGATGTGGCAGGTGGGGCTCACCTGAGCAGAGTGAGGATGCAGGAATGGGGTGTGTGGATGGCTGATCCATTTGGCTGTGCTCCCTTTTTATGTCTGGGGCTTTCCTCCAATCAGCGCAGAGAAATGGCCAGAGGAGTTCATCTGTCCCATGTATCTACCTCAGGTGAGAGGAACTGAGGACTAAAAATGTCTGATTATGTTTGCTTCCTTTCCAAACCTGTCCTGGCTAAGGAGTAAAGTTGAGATATTTGTGGAGGAAGGATATTTCTTGGCATCGTAAAAATCTATAAACTCCCCACATTTCTGATAAAGAAACTTGTCTCAGTGTGTGGAATGCAGCACACCTTAATCCAGCAGTGGATGCTGCACAGGTATGCAGCTACAATAATTATGTTGACAGCGAAAGTGTTAAAAACAATATAAGAGAACTTTAAGACCTTTCATTACTACACAGCCACGAGTCCATGAAAGTATTCCGGCAGATGTGGGGGAGAAGCAATGAAAGCAACTGAATAAAAATATTCATACTTATGCCTAAAGTGGCATCAGAGGCAGAGTTTGGCATAGACCTCAGGCAAGAAACCTTATGAGAATGACAAGCTCATACTCAGACATGTGACGGTAGAAACTGCAGGGTTTATTTTATAAGCACTCACTTAAGCACTGCACAACAAAAATGTAACACTTCCCTGTTGCCATTCTCACATTTCATAACAGAGCACAGAGAATTCCATTTTGATGTTCTCAGAAGTTATGTGGTGTCTGCATTGAAGAGAGTCTCTACACCCTGCTCTGCTGGGCTGAAGGAAATCATCACTTTCGTGTTCCTTGGACTCCAGCAACCTTTTTGAACAGGGTCCCATCCTGATGCTGGTGCTGTTTAGGGGCTGGACCAGGAAATGTGCTGTCACTTCTTGGTTTCAGAAAACTGGGAAAGCATGTGCACTTCTGGATCTGTTTTTCCCACCAGCAGCCTTTGGTGTGAGGTTTTCTTACCTCCTTTTAAAGTGAAAAAGAACAAATATTTTGCAGTCCTTTCCTGTCGACTCAACGAAGCCCATGCACACCTTGACTTCCCCTCCTCTGTGGGCTGTGGTGAGGATTAGAGGTCTTTCCACATCCCACAGGTCTGATACTAGTGTAGGATTTCCAGAGAGGAGCTCAGACTTTTTTCTTCTTCATAAGCCTCCCATGCTTCTCTACCCTGCAAACAATCAAAAGTAGAAATTTTCAGATTGTGGCTATCTCTGATCAGGCAGACTGAACATTGCTGTCTACCAAGCCCTCTTGAAAGTTCTCCCTTTTCTGAAGATCATTTTCCAAACAAACTGCTTTGATTTCAATTACACACTTAGTTTCAGCCAAGCACAGCTGGTTGCTCTGTGCCAGTGAGATCTTACTGGACCACATTTCCCAGCAATGTTGGGAGCCAGGGATTAAAGTCACTTTCCATCCACACAGGCAAGCACAAGTGGCCTGAAGACTTAAAGTATCTTCACAAATGGGATTTATGCTACATAAATTATTTTTTGCTCCAACTCTTGTGGATAAGGTGACTTTTGAAATGACAGCCATGTATTTTCAATGAAATTCAATCCTCACTGAGGTTACTTTCAATAATTATATAAATCTAACTCTTTATAGCAGAATTTGTTGTAATAATTACAAAAAAATTAAGCATGTCTGTCATGAGCTACATTTGATACAACCAAATTCTTGTTTGCTAATTCAGCTCAACAAACAGGGGACATAAGCAGCCTTTTCATCCTCTGTTTCTCTGTCTTTTGAACTGTGCAGTCTAGAATTCCACCCCAAAATAAACACATACCAGCAATTTACTAAATGTGTGAACAGCTTCTAACACTGTGTGTGCTTAATTTTAGTCACAGGAGCACTTCTGTAGGGGGTTCATATAGATGTATAAGGCTTGACTCAGAGGAAGAGGGTCTTTTACGCCTATATTGGATTGCCAAAGTGAAATCCCATGATTATTAGAAGTGGAAATGCAGGTTCTAGGCCATTTGAAATATCAGTTTGTGGAAATATTTCTTTGTTCTTCTGTGTGACTGATACAAATACTACTTTAGTAATTATATAAATATCGGCTGCCTCAGTAAAGAAATGTATAGACTAAATTCAGTAAATAATTGCAAGTTTCATCATGTCTGTAAGAACTGAAATAAAAATCTCCCAGGTGGAGTAGAGATGTGTATTTTCACTGGTTTACTTGTTTCTGCTAGGACGTTTTATAGTCATGCAGAGAGATTACCTGAACACAGTATGGAAGGAGATGATCAGAGAATCTGGGTATTGTCAACCACAATGAGTAAAAAACTTCCCAAGGTGGAAGTGGAAGTGCAATTCAACCTGTTTGAATGCAACTCAGAGATCCTCTAGAATACCACAGCCTTCGTTGTGGGTAAATCCTTTCTCAGAACCACAGCTTACAGAGCTGGAAGTGTCCCTATCTGCTCTGCTAAAGAACACATTCAGATGCTTTTTCCCAGTGTGGGATGCAGCCTCGCTCAGCCTTTGATGAGCAGCAGACACTTGTTCAACACTGCCATTAAAGAGCTCCCAGCAGAACATCTTATGCCTGTATAAGCAAACAATTTGTCAAGCAGGAAAGAATAATTTTGGTCCTCTGCCATCAGCCCATTTGAAGGCCTGTCCCTCTTGCAGCACAAAGTGCTTAAGTCTGCCCTTAACGGGCAGGCAGAGATTGTTGCCAGAATTGCTATCTCAATTGCCACATTATTTGTTTTTACTGCAATAGTTCTGCAATGAGGCTTTGCAGCTTTACACTCCCCGGAAGAAAAATAAAAATACAGGCTGCCACAAAAAAAGGAAGCCCGAGAAATCTGAGCAGACTGAGGCAAAGCTGTTCTCATTTGCATATTTTTAGTTTGAAAATCTGTGTTCCCTTCTTCTACTCTGAAATACCAGTGGGGAGGGACATGTGGAGCATCAGTCCACCAGGTGCTGAGACAGAAGCACAGAGTGAGGCTGAAGAGAGACAGAGACAGGCTTTACTGAAATAGATAAAAGTTCTCTCATTCGTTGCAAGAAAGGCTGATTATTAGTAGGAGCAGAGCATTCATGATTCATCGCTCAGGATCACGATGAGTAGAGCATTCCCTGGAGCTGGTCCCAGGGGCCTTACAGCTAAAGTGTGGAAGAAACACCAGCAGAGTAGTTAGAGACCAGAAAGAACACGAGTGAGATGCAATGAGATGCTCAGCGTGGTGTGCTATCACCCATAAAATTTCAGCACCTCAGGAGCAGAGAGGCAGCAGGGGGGTGGAGCTCAGCAGACCCAGGTCTGATATTTCACAGAAATGTTCCTGGAATTAAGCAGGAAGATATCTCAGGTGACAAGAATTTCTTGGTGTCAGAATGGGATGAGCCCTATTGTAACCTGGCGCTTTTGCAGGGCTTGGCCTAAGGTGTTAATGACCAGATAAATGTTCTTTAAAAACTCTCAGGATGGTGTTGAGATAATAGTTGATCAAATACTGTTGTATGGTCCCATAACAATTATCCATTTTTGACTTTTCTACTGAATTATGAATCTTTGGCTTTCTAGTAGACAATTGGTTTTAAATATCCACTGTATTTCCTAACTGGTTATGCAGAGGCAGATAGATAGATAGA
>WAAG01076590.1:2596-13528 GCA_013390105.1 Tichodroma muraria | reverse complement strand
GAGGGGAGACGGCAGCAGGTTCCGCTCCCAACACGCAGGGAGAGACTGGTGACGCCAACGCTCGGAGACGCTCGAAATGCACCCCAATAATGACAAGGGCATTTAATAATACAAACCCAACACCCCACCCCACCCCCCTTCTTCCCCAAAACTCTAAAAACCAAACCGAAACAAACCAACAAAAGGCAAGCGCTGTGACATATTACTACTACCATAATATTATTGTATATATACTTCCACTACTACAGTAGTTACGAGGCGCGCCGGTCAGAGCAGGGCCGCGTCCCCAGCCCGCCGTGACCGTCCCCAGAGGCCCCGAGCTGCAGCACGGGGAGCGCGGCACCAGCGACTCGCGGTTGAGGGGCGGGGAGCGCCAGACACAGGGACACAATGGCACAGGTAAAGCGGAACCAAGCTAGGGTCGACGTTCTGTTAATAAAAGGAATTTACTTAGCTTTTACTGAAGAAAAACATCGTTAATGACCTTTATTACAGTAGTCCTGAACTAGATCCTAACAAGTGGCTACTAAGCCAATTGAGGCTGTTATTTTCATAGAATCATAAAATGGCTTGGGTTGGAAGGATTGGATCATCTCATTCCACCCCCCTGCCACGGACAAGAACCTTCCATTAGACTAGGTACTCAATACCCTGTCCAACCCTACACTGAACACTTCCAGTGGATGGGGGATCCAGAACTGCTCTTAGGTATCATGTTGAAAACCTTACTCTAATTCTTAATTAAGTTTAGAATAATACCAAAAACCCAAAATCTGGTCTCAGTTAAGATGGAAAGTTGTATTTTTATAAAATAGATAAATCATACCTTATATCTAATTTGTGCTTAAGATATTAATATGATCCTGATCAACCATGAAAACTATCAGGAAGATGTAATTCAAGGAGTCCATTTCTAGGTTTCCAATGCTTAACCTATCTTCTCTTCAGAGCATTCAGTATTTACACTTCTTTTTTTTAGGCTAGGAACTTGAAGCTTCTCTGTGCTTGAGGATAGTTACTTCTGTATCTCCAAGCTGGCCTATTCTTAGTGTATCTGGGTCATTAATAGATACCTTTCACTATTTCAGTTGAGTACAATCTAACAAACACTTGCTTTAGAATCCAGGCATTTGCTTTGCTGAGGATCCTGCAGCTCTGTCATATTCCAACCATGATGCATAAACTACATCACTCCATTGCATTTCTGGTCAGCTCAGGGGTACAGCTTCATCAAGCAGTAGTCTTGGCAAGCTGAACAGCTTTGCTTACACAGGAGAGGGGAAAAACCAAGCAAACCAAGCACACCCAGTCATCTAAGTCACATAACTTCCAAAGGAAAAAAAAAATCAAACTCTTTATTTTTGTTTAAAAAAATAAGTATTTGCAGTCATGTGCTAGTTATCATAGTTGTTACCAGTTTACATGGTTCCAAAAAAATGACACAGTGCTCCAGATTAAATAGTTAAGATAATTTTAGGGTATGAATGGCCACTTAATTTCTTAATTAGAAATGCTTTTCACCAGGGCATAAAAAAAAAAAATTAAAAAAAAAAAAAATTTGCAAGTTAGCAATTAATGCTGAAGTGGTATAGTTTAAGTAACATAATAGATACATTAAACTTCTGGTCGTAACTGTATACAAAAAACATAACAGTATTAAAAATACATTATTTTCATAAAAATACTGTTGTGACACTTTATATCTAAATAAGGCATTTTTAGAAAGATGGTATGAAATATTTGTTATACAAAAGCATATTCTTATAGCAGGATTATGTCATAAGATTTTAAAAGTTCTATCCAAGCACTTAAGAGTGTTTTTTTTTTTAAATAACTGTGATCTACTTGACATATAAAAGTATATGCTGTGTGTACACTCTAGCATTATGTTTACACTACTTGAAACTGGTCAAAGTACAACACTGCATATGGAGCAGCTGAGTTCTTATGTATCACTGAAACTTGTTCAAGAAGATAAAACATCCCATTCTTGTTGCTTAATGTGCAAGAGGAAATGAGTCTTTATGCATGTCTGCTGTATGCACATAATGAGAATCATTTCATGCTACAATCTTTTTTTGCCAGTCTGAGCTGTCCGGAGGCTTTTTTCAGCTGAAGCCAACATTTTCTTGCTCCAGCCTCATCACCTCCTCAAACACCTGACTGGGTAAGCCAAAAATAATAAAGTTAAAAATTACAACAGGAGCTGACTGGTATGATCTCCAGCTGAAACAGACTATGTATCAGCTAACTCATCAAAATCACCCATTTTAAAATCCCTATCAGAACACCACAGTGTTTATTTCCCGCAATGAATACTGCATGCTTACATTTATACGAGTGATCCAGTTGAAATCCTGGATGTCAGCAGTTCAAAACAACAAATTAGTATACAATTACTCTAAGGCATGTAAGAGCACCCTGATAACTGACATTGAGTGGAAGAGACTTCTCTTCAGGAAATTTTTGTTAGCTGCCTTCTTTTCTTTAAAGATGCTAAATCAGTATAATTTCGGAAAGATGGTAAGAAGGAAAAATGCAGAAAGTTAAGAATGGATCTGACCATTTCAGTTGTTCCTGAAACAGTTTTAAAAGCTGTGATTTACCAGTAAAATACCTCAATTACAAGGCATTCTGGCCAAATCACCAACATGTCAGTTGGACTTACCACTAGCTAAAAACTAAAAGTAAAAAACAAAGAAAAATAATCAGATACTACATCAACAGGACAGTACAGGATCAATATTGCCTACCCCTGAGTAGGACTGGGTATAGCAGCACCAACTGGAAAATTGGAAAACATTCTGCAATGCCAGCACTGCACCGTAGTCCTATACTGTGGCACAGCTTCATATGCCCACAGATTATTCTTTAAGAGCACTTATTTCAAATAGTATTAGACACAAGAATCCCTTTAGTTGCATTGATGTTGAAGTGGAAAAAACAGTGTAAATGATATAGTGGGCTATACTATTGGTACAGTCCATTTGTAGTGTCAATGTACTGGTTTAGAGCTGTGTTCCAAACTTGGTGAGCTGCTGTCTTCTGCAAGACTACTCGCCTTTTGGTTTTCGGCACCAAAAAAGCCCAGTAGAAATCATGTTGTGCCAGTTTTGAGCAAGATGTCCTGTAAGTCATCTGGCAGTGCCAGTATAATATCATTGATGTGTGTCTGCAGCTTTTTCAGCGTGTCAGTTTTCACAGGAAGATGTTCTCTGTCAGCCTGCAACTGCAAAGGTACCACAAAACATGATTTGCACTAAAAATCCAAGTTTACCTTAAGAAATATCAAAGTCATGTATTAGAAAATCTGGAAAATTAATTCCTCATTTGCTGAGTAGAAATTTGGACAACAGCAGGTTTCCTCAGCAACTACACAACAGTGAGAACAACACTGATTTGGACTTTCAGAAATAACAACAAAGTTTGGTTCTTCTTCCCTGGGGATTCAGAACAGTCACAGAGTTCCAAATAATTAAAAAAAACTCCAGCAATACAATGCTTCCAGCATAGCTGGATAATATTGGGAAGCCAAATAACTTTTCAGGCATGGCTGAAATTGACTGTTTTTGTTTTTAAAGCCTGAATGAATGACTGACTCTTTAAACTACCTAGAGCATGAAGAATTATTTTCATTTATATACTTGCAAAAACAACTATATAATGCTTTTATGTAGCTAAGTCATGTTCAATTCAGTTACTTACCAGTTTATTTTTTAACTTTAAGACAAGATCCACTGTTTCTACCTCAGTATGCTCCTGACTCCAGAAAACCAAGTTCTAAAAAAAAAATAAAATTAGGCATTGAATTATTTATGGTTACTTATGTAATTTTTGAAAGAGATATTACTCTATACCTTATGTTCAGAATAGGTATTTTCCTTATGCCATTTGCTAACCTCATTTTACTCATGCACTGTCTTTACTGTGAACTGCAAAATCTGTTTTATTTCCATGTTTACCCAGTACTTCATGTAACAGCAAACTTGCACACAAACACAATACAAATAAATTAAAGGGGAAAAAAATCCTGCCGAACAGGCTTAGTTTGAGAAAGAGCATCTACAATGCAAAATGGCAGTGAATGATTACCAAATCAGAACTGCCAGCACAACGCAGTGTTAAAGTAGTTCAGGGCACTGTTTACTGTTTCTAGGGCATTAAAGGAGATCACAGTTGATAACTAGTAAGATACAATCAAGTGTATTTTCTTATGGAAGTTCTGCTCCCCTACCTCCTTACGACTCACCTACGAAAGACGTTTGTTCATGCACAAAGAAACATTTCTTTTGTGGATCAGAAGAAAAAACAATAAAAGAGCAGAATCGGTAATAAATTCGTAACACATTCTTTTTTCTTTGATTAAGTTACTGTCAAATACAGTTGGATAGAGTATAAGTTGTATAACTGACCTGCAGGTTATTTGGTCTGCTCTATGTGAATAATCTGTTTGGATTTGCTACATTTGTAGTGTTTGGGAATTGACAAGGCAAGGGATAAAAACAAATGGCTTTTGAGAAATAACCAGAACAATTTTATTTGTTTGTTTTAAAGATGTGGTGTTGCCTTACTTTGTTTTTGTTCTTCCTATTCCCTCTCTAGCTGTACAAAATCTCCTCCTCTTGCAATTCCATTCTCTATCAGTTGTTTCAACTCAAATCATATTGATACCCACTTTGGCTTCTTAATTAAGAAACAGATCTTACAACATCAGAATAGTTATGTGGCATTTTGTTATATATAAACAGACTTCACTTCTAAGCTTTCCATTACCATGGATCAGTTGTAGGCTTATTTATTAAATATATCTAATTAGCTGTCAATTAGAGTGTCAAATTCGCTGCATTTTTACCTTTAAACCTACAAACTGTATCATAACTGAAAATAAGTTGCTAACGATGCCAAGGATGGAAGCTCAATAGAATAATATTGTCAAGTAAGAGGAAAAAGCTTTTTTTGGGGGGTGGGGGGTGTACTTTATTTTAAAATACACAACAAAAAAGAAGTACTAAAGGTAGTTTTTAAAAACAATGACAATTGTTATGACAAGTGAACTGTATTTCATATTGTCCTCCTGCTGTGTAAATTCTAACTTGTACTTGTTTAACAAAATCATGTTTTGCTAGATCAGGATTCACAAAATTGTCAACAACTTCACGTTCAACTTATGTTCAAAAACAGGAGTAAAACTGACTTGTGGGAGAATGTATTTTTAGTACAAGATGGTAAATATAATCATAAGCATGTATTTTTCTAACCTCATTACAGAGTGCTTCTAAATGAAGGGCCTCTAACTTCTGTGTCATTTCTTTCTGCCGGCTCCTAAACCAACCATCAAAGTTTGGCGATTTCAAAAAATGCCTGGTAAAGAATACATCAAAAAAATGTAAATACATCAAAAAATACATCAAAGAAAAATACATTTTATATTTTAAGTACAATTTGGTAGCAGTGTTTTCTACATCATTATATGTAATTATATTTGAGATTTAGTAAGATATCAGAACCCTTTCTCTATATACTTTCAAAAAGATGTGATATTCTAAAGTGGAGATTAACAGATGCTTCTATTAATTAAGACAAGGATTGAGAAAAAAATGTAAACAACACGTGTCTGAAACACAATAAAGATTAGGGAATTTTAGGAAAAAACAAATCAAGGCTCAGTTTGAAATAGCCTAATTTTTATCTCTGTGTTTGATTGGAAGGAATTAAGCTAGAACCAGAAATAAAACCACAAATAACACTGATCTACAGATACCTGTAACATTAGCAGAGAAAGAGATTTAAGCAAGTAAAGTATGCTTAGCACTATCAATTTCTATTAAAGCATATATTCTAAAAGAAAGTCTTATTCAAATCAATCTTGATTTTAAGTTTCCTCAGGAAAAAACAACATTAATATTATTGATCTATTTTAATTTATGCAATTTTTTATGCTGATGAAAGAAATTACCTGTAAAGTCCTATCCAGTCTCCCTTTAAACCTGAAGTGAGCTGTGGTCCTGCTTTTTCCAATGTCTTCATGAAGTCATCTTGGCTAAACTGCCTCAGCTGTGGTGGACTCTACAGAAAAATAAAAAAAATTAGCAGACCTTAATTTCTGTAATTACCAATTTCCAGCTCATTCAAATGATACTTCCTTACCTTCCAGGGTGATATGCATTTCTGCAAAGGCATTAGGCTTGCCACATAACGTTCCTGGGGAAAGGAAAAGAAAAGGTTGTTTGCATAACCAGTATTAAAGACACACAGTCCACAAGTGTGTTTACTTATTGCTTGTGACCACAGCATTTTCTCTTCCCAGTGTTAGTACAGGGTGGGGTTGTGCATATTTACCACATGAGAAGAAAAAAAGGAGCTTATCTTATACAGACTGTATTTCCCAACTCCAGAACTTTAAGCCAGTGAAGTTCAAGAAGGACATAAGGCAAAGAAGGACAGGAAGCAAATGCACACACAGAATACCTATATCCTGAACTTAAGCCACTGGTAAACAATCTCTCTTTTCTTTGGAAACAGTCCACAGGTACCTTCGTATGGTGGGTGATTCCAAACAGTAACCACACTTTGTATCAAGTGTTTGGAAGAGATTTTCTGAGTCCCCAAGAGAAACCGATATTTCGAGAAACCGAATTTTCTAATTTTCTGAAAACATTAGAGTTGGACTAACCCACAGAAGACTGTCTGAGCTGTAGCCATCTCTGCTCTAGCAAGGCTTGGCACAGGCATGGCCAGAGCCCCGAGGTGTCCAAGGCACAGGGAGTGGGGCCGCTGCCAAGTGTCAGGTGTGATAGCAGGAGGCAGCTGTGCCACGCCAGCTGGGCACAGTGCTGGACCCAGGCTTGATTCCAGGGGCGCACTGGAGAGCTCCTGGACTTAGGGTAACTCCAAAAAATCTACTCCTTACTACTTATGTAAAAACCCCATTAGTCTAAGAACTCACTAATGGAATAATGAAACTTTCCGTCAATTCCAAGAAATACCGCCGAAGTATCACACTCTGTGCTTCTGTGGGACGTTTCTGTTGTACTCCCTTAAAAAAAAACCCAAAACAACAAAACACAGTCAGTCTGTTACTCCAAAGTATGTAGGTAGTTGTGGTGGGTTTACTTTTTATGAATATTATAAATCTGTATTCATTTGTCATATGCCATATGCCCACACACAGAACTTCCTACCCTGAACCAGCAAACGAAAGCAATAGCATCAAGTTCTTTTGTACAGATATTTGTCTCTGCAATTACTGTTTTTTTTTATTTTCACATAAATAAACTCAAGGAAAGAAACATTTCTATAAAGAAGCGTTTGAAAATCAGTTAAAATCTGGAAGCTCTGATTCTTACACACCTCATGTGTGAAACTTTTAGACCAAAGAGCCCAGAAGTGGGGATGGCAGAGAATGAAAAACCTCAACAGATGAACAGATAAAATACCTCTCATTCTCTAAATTACTAAGCTAACTTACTGAGGTCCACCATTCACATGGTTATGGAAGCCGCTAACAAGGCAGCAGCCCTTCTACAATGAGGGTGTCTGTACATCTATTTTGTTATGAACTGGGGCAAAGGAACCAGAATCCGGTTTCGTTTCAGTTACACAAAGTGCAGCCTTATATGAAACCACTGTACAACAGTACACAAAATACACAAACCAGCTGCCACTGAGAAGTGACCTACACCATTACCTTTTGCAGCTGCTTAACGATTTCTTCATCTCTGTTCAAGTATGGCTTGTAAGAGGTATAAACACCTAAAGAAACAAAGCGGCATATAGCAAAAGGAGAAACGACGTATGCCTTTTAAAATGAAATCACTGGCAATTTAACTCTGAAGTTATTACCAGGTTTGGAGTCCAAAGTTTTTAGGTTCTTCAGTTTTTTCACTTTCACCTGCTTTGGAACTTCACCTGCCAAAATACATAAAGCCACCTTACTTGAAGACTAATATTGTAAGAAATATTAGAAATATTGACAAGAATCCAAGTATATATCCAGAAACACCCAGCAAACACATGGATAACAGCAAATACACTTTTCACTTCATATAAGCATTCCTTACTGAAAAGAAAATATACCTGAAAACCAACAAAAACCTGAACAAGCAAAAAGTGAACCAAAAAACCCCACAGACAAAACCAGCCAAAGAACAACCTTCTGAATCCAAGCAGCCAATTAACATACAGATATATAGCAGAGAATAATTCTTTTCTTAATTTCATATTTTTATTCCATTTTCCTCTGTTCCCCTTAGCGTAAATGCTTTTGGGAACAAATCTCTGGTACCCTGGCATAACTAAAAATTGCATAGAAGAAAATAAAATAGTAGCAATGGATTAAGTGTTGTAAGAAAATGAATTTAAGTCTCCTTTGTCATAGGCCATACTAAGGGCTTTTGTTTTGTTTTCCCAATTTATGCTGCTCCAACAGAAGACCCTAAACCCTGTTCACAGTCCTGCAGCCTCAGCAGAACCCTCCTCCTCAATCTATTTGGATGTTCGACTTCAGAAAACAGCTAAATTGCTCTTGGAACTGCAGAGTGGGGGAAAACAAAGGAAAAAAACCCAACAGAAAATAATCAGAACTCCCTCTTTGTCCCTAAGGAAATAAATTATAAATTTTTAAAGACAGGTCAGACAGCTACATCTCTACAACTTCCTGATTAAGCGTTTCTCGTAGCTACATCAAAACTATAATTTCATACGTGAAACTGTATATCAGATTTGAAGGCCACCTGTTTATATGGCTCTTCAGAGTTTAATTAAGATCCTACTTTCCAAATATTAGCTACACAACAGCAAATTAATTCTTCCCCACACTACCTTAAGCCCCTACAGGTATTCTGACCATAGACAGACATGGTATTTTAAAGTAAAGCAAAACCTTGCCTAATTATAGTGAACACAGTATGTAATCCTTAATTAATTCAGTGTACTCAGAAGTTAAAATTAACTTCTTCTACAAAAATTAATTCTATGGTGTTTTATCCTAACTGCATATTTATGCATTCCCACTGTCAGAACAGCATAGTGAACCTGTAGCAGCTAACAGCTACATTCAGGAATTTCATACAATAATTAGAGTGGTGGCAACTGACACATTATCCAAACATTACATTAAGATTTTACTCAATCACGTAAGAAAATCATCCAGACTGAACAATTAATAACTACTAGAATATTGCCAGATTAGAAATGTATTATCAAAATATTTTCAACAACTTTTTAGATTACTGTAACTTTCAAACGTAGCTCTCACACAGGTCTTATGTTGTGTGCTGGCTGTGACTGATTTATTAGATTCTACTCAAACTAAAATTAACAACAGTAATATATTATGTTTCATGTTAATACCTTATTGGTAGAGATACAAAATCAGGACTCTGTGAAAGGTAGAATATTATAACTAACCTTATTTATTCTTTTAAAAATTACTACCTTTTGCATTTAAGATACTAGATTTAAAAAGACAAGACAGAGCAGTCAAGATTCTAATTTCACTTGACAGATTTACATCCATGAAAATTTAGCATAAAACTAAATAAATGGAACATAATTACAGATGTTTGTAAATAAATAAGCACACAGTTAGATCCCTTTGCACAGGATTGTGGAAAATACTTGGATTGTACCTGGAAGTTTGATATCTCCAATTCGGATAATGTGAGGCCAGTGCTGAAGTGTTTTAGCAAAAAAGGGATTTGTCACCCCTAGAATGACAGATGGCCTAGAAAAGTAATGACAATGTTTAAAATACGACAGCAAGAGCTTAACAAATACAAAAGGTCAACTTAAATTCTTAATTTGAAATTATTTTCCTTCGGTATTTAAGAGTTATATTTTAAACTGCACTTAAGAGCACAAATGTTTATCAAAGTTTCAATGTTTTAGAAAATAAAGACAGAGGCATCTTAAAGTACAAACAACACTGAAGAATAAAGATGACATCATCTGCTTAGACTTGGCTAAATTCTGTCCACTTGCAATGGTGAGAATAGCACATTATCTGTTATTGGGGTTTTGTGAAAAGTCCCAAAATTTAACACTTTCTGTACACTACCCGTAGTTTCCCTGCTCCCCTCTTACTAAGATAATAAAATACACAGAATTGGCATCATTTTGATTCTTCACCTTCTTAGAGCCATGGTTGTAAAAACCTATTTCCAATCTTTCCAACTTTGTTTTCCATAAGAAAGGGCAATTTCAGTTCTATTTCAAATACTAACCCATGTAGTGAGCAACCTTTCTATTTTGCTACAGAGAAGTGGATGGAATTTTGAAACATGGGTTACTAAAGTTTAACCAAATTCTTCCTGGAGTTATTTTTAGAAACTAAATTACATACTGCATGTCCATTCCCATGGAACACAATCTAAAATATATTGCCTATGTTTGTGTTTCTTCACTGCTCTACCTCTGGCAATATATCCATTAAGAGGAAAACTACAGTAAAAAAACCAACAAAGCAAACAAAAAATTCAAATCAACAACCTCTGCCTGTTCTGACATTAGAAGAGACTTATCTATTAAAGATCAGTGAATCTAACTCATGCACTCCATTCCCAAATCAAGCTGCATCTAAATAACATATATTAAGAAATATTAGAGGTGTATGCTCTCAAAATAAGAGCAGGATTTAAAAAAATAAAGGGGGAAAAAAGTGTCCTTAAAGCAGTTTCAAACATCACTGGTTTTGGACATCCACACTCAATATAAGCTTAATTTCTGACTTATTTATTACATTAATAATCTAATAAATTTAGTAAAGAGATATTTGATTTTTAAATTGTCTCAACTAGGACACCAACTGACTTAGCTTTACAAAATAGCTGTATGGATGTTGAATTCTACAAGTCACTTTTTAGTTAATTAAAAATTAAAACAATTACAGCAGAATTTCCCAAGGAGCTACTCCGGGGCTGGTGTTACACAAAC
>WAAG01076584.1:355-17486 GCA_013390105.1 Tichodroma muraria | reverse complement strand
AACCTAAACCATTCTGTGATGCTGCCCTATGATTAAACTCTACATAGCACTATTTCAGAGGTGAGCTACTTTTGACAGTAGCACAGCTATTCACTGACATAAATCAATCAAGACCTTGTGTCTAGGTATTGAAAGAAATCTATCAAGAATTACCCAAGGCAAGTCTGCACGCTGCAGTCTCTGTGGTTCAGAGGTTGAGTTTGCTGCATTTGTAGGGTGTTCTATTAACTGAAACTGCTCATTTATGGATTAAATTTAAAATTTAACCTGAATTTGGTTATTGTGCTTATTAATGCATTGACAGTTTAGTAAAATCATAGTGTATTCTCAGTTAATATTGATCTGTCCAATACAAGCGAGTTGTATGGAATGAACATGGAGACCTTAAATAACCTTACACCAGAAATTTACAACTCAGCCGTCTCTCTGCAGGTTCATTTCCTCTCAGCAGCAATTCAAAAAAGAATTAATCCACTGCAGGATTAGCTTTCTCCAGAAATGCAAATCTGCTTCAGCAGAGCAGCATTATTTAAGCACTTTTATTGCTCAAGCAATTGGGGGTGACGTCTTCTTGGAAGAGCATATAGAATTTGTAAAGTGTGAAAGTTACAGCAATGTACAACCACAGTACAGAGATGGAGATAGATGCAAGAAGTCAGGAATCTGAACTGTATGGAACTAAGCCAATTTTATACTTCATTATGATTTTAGATATAACTTTCCCAGCCACTGCCTCTGTTCCACATCTGTTATTAAAAATTTGAAGTCATTCATATTCTTTGTATTTACATTTTCTTCATACTTCTGAATCATTACATTCTCTTGAAACACAAGGTTAAAGATGCAGGGTCTCATAGTCCAATTACACACCCTATTGTAAACATTCTTATGGCATAATATTTTGAAAACTTGGTTAAAAAAATAAAAATTTGTTCTCTAGCCTTCCAATGTAGAAGCAGATAAATCGTAAAGACAAGGACATTTCTGAAGAAGCAGCAGAACAGCTTCTTCCACAGCTACATATATACCAGAAAACAACACAGACATAAATAGATTTGATCTATTCACCTCCTTCAACATTGAAAAGCATTTGCAGTTAGAAATTGAATTATTTTGGTGGTGGGCAGGGGGAGGAGGCAATAGGGAAAGAGGAGATGGAAAAGAAATGACTAGACCAGCATGATGTTACATTTTTCTATTTGTTAGACAAGAATTACTTGAATTTTACAGGCCAAAGAGTGATTCTCTAGTCTGCTATTTAAAACATAACTGTAACATTTGAGTTCCTCACAGCCTTGAATATTTTCACACATTCCATCTTCCCAAAGAGCGCACAAGTGACACCAGCCTGATTTCAGAACACAAAAACATGGGTAAATTCCCCAAAGTAGTTGAGCAAGTCAAGTAAAACTATCTAATTTCCAGCATAGAGCTGAGGAGCATATTTTGAGCTGCATGAGTTCCCTAAGGAGAACACGAGGAGAGTTAAGGTGCATCCAAATTCTGACTCTAAAGAGCCTGACAAACAGACAACCTGTGGTGAATATTTGCTTCACGTTAACACGAACCTATCTCTCTGCTGGTTACACATGGATCCTGATGTGATTGGCTTGGATGTAAATATGTAAATTGTAAACCTTTTCTTTTAGTCAAAAGTGTTACCTGCAATAGCTACAGTATGCCACAAGCAAGCTGATGGAGAATATTCAGTACATATATGACTCTTAAGATTGAGTCTTCACTGGAGGCTTCCAGGGCAGATCTTCAGCAGCTGAAAAGTGTTCCATCATCCTTCTGTAACGGTGGGTAGAAAATTTTCCTCATAATTCAGCACTCAGGCTCATTCTTTCTGCTGCCTTAGAGTGCAAGAGACTGTATCTTCTTGTCTCCTCAAAAAGTTTCCTAGTCTTTAGGCCACGGGCTGTTTGGGACATAGCAGCTAGGAGTCAGGGAGAAAGAGAAAAGGTTTGGATTAGAAGTGCCACATCCTCTCTTTATCTTTTGGCACCATGAGTTTGAAATGGAATTGCAGAGTGCCTGGAGGGCAGCTGGAAAGGAGAGCACCGGCACATGTTCTCACTTTCTCTGGATGCTGCCTCAAGCACTCAGGGGCCCCTGTGAACCACTGCTGTTCCCCAGCTGCTGCACACAGAACCCCACAAATACACATGGAACAGGGAGCCCCACAACCAGGAAAAGAGAAATGGAATTTCAGGGGCAGACGGGATGGACTGCACTGGTGAGGCATTGGTCACGGCTTTTTCACAAAACTTTTGTTTGCTATCTCAGGTCTCTTGAAAAAAAAAATGTAATTATAATCCTAGCTGCTGCATCTGTAGGTTGCCAGGAAGAGAACTGGATGTGCATGGGGCATGATTGCACCAGCCCCACTCCCTTCACAAAAATGCCTGCCTGCTCCAGTGGGGAGAGAGTGTTTGGAGTTTCATATTCTTTGTTTTCACACTCAGGCATTAGTTATGCTTAAGGTCCATGAATCTGGTCTTGTGGTTTTAAAAATAGTAAAACACTCTGTATAAGCTATGCAGCATAGGGTTGGGGCTTTTTGTTCAAGTGGTATTACAAAATGGGAAGGTAAGACCTGTGTAACAAGCCAGGAAATTTCAAGAACAAATCTATTTGCTGTAAGTTTCTCTCTTGTTTTTAGAGTTTCAAAAGATTTTCTTGCAAGATTTATTCATGGCCAGTTCCACATCCTGGTATCTAAATTAAATTATTCCCATCTTACTCATTTAGGGAAGAACAGAAATGTGTGAAAAGCCCTTAAAAGCAGGTATAACACAGAAAATGAATGCAATAATCCACAAATATTTAAATGTGGAGAATATTATGCAGTTAGCATATAGCAACTAAATTAGAAGCAGGTAAGCAACAAAAATAATCCCCAAACTTCACAAACTCATTTTAATGGAAAAGTACAGTTGCTGAAACATGCTCTGCAGTATCCTTAGCGTATTCTGTTTACTAGCCCTGCATTCTGACAAGTATTCAGAGCCTTCCTACTGAAGGAGAGAACAAACCATCAGGTTTAGACCCCATGTTATCTGCAACAAGCTTCCTCCTCCTCCACCATTTTCATGCTGGAGTCAGTAAAACATTCAGGTATTCAAGGATTTGCATGTATTTTTGGAAACTGTAACTGTGACTTCCCTGCTATTATTTAACTGAAGAATCAAGACCGACCAAAGTAGCAGTGAGGCATTAATGCATGGGCTTAGATTTTGTAATGTGAAACATCAAAGGGAAAGATAATTAAAAAATAATTTTTACTGAATTAAATACAGTTGTTTTGCCTAACCTGTCTTCTGACACATGGAAGGTAGGTCCTTCTCCACTTGCAGGACAGTTGCAGAACAGGATCGGTGACCTAGTAGCAGGAGAGAAGCAGAACGTTGCACCTATGGGAGCATCCAAGTTGCCCATGCATAAACCACATATTATTGACAGGAGGCAATGGCAGGGGACAGTAGTGGTAGGTTTCCTTTTGTGGTGGACAGAAGCCCCCATCTGTCTCCTTGGCTTGTTATCTAGATCGATTCATGGTTTGCCAGGGGCTCAGATCCAAGATGTAGCAGAGGAACTACCAAGGATCTTGGGCTATCACTCCCTGCTGCTTATTATCCACATGGGCGCCAATAACACTGCCAGAGGAGATCAGTGGGGTCAAGAGTGCCTATAAGGATCTGAGAGCATGGATCAGGAATTACAGGCTGGCCAGCCTGCAAAAATCCTGGACCAAAGCCCCTTGGAGCACATTTCTGGGCCCACGCAGAAGAAAGCAATTAGGAAGAATCATCATGGCTTTGCCAAGCGTCAGTCACGCCTCAACAATCTGATTGCTGTCTACGATAAAATGACTGGATTTGTGGACAAAGGGAGAGCAGTGGATGACCTTGCCTTTAGTACTTGTCAGCTCTTTTTAAAACACTCTTCCTTCTCTCAACTTAATTAAAAAATTACAGCCAGTAAAGTTCTGTAGCATTCTACAAGTTAACACATGGGTCCTTAGCAGCTTCTGACCACAGTGAGTTGGCATGGAAGAACTCATACAAATAGTTATGTGAGTCTACTTATGGCTTTGCCATGCTGCAGATATAGGGAAGATATTGTCATATTTATTTCCATGAAAAAACAAGACAGATTTCCATTTTATTGACAGATTTTTCTCCCGCATATAAACAATGGTGCACACCCAGATTTCTTGGTGGAGGTCAGCAGTCCAGCTGAGTGGAGATGGGCTGGCAGAGCACCTGGAGTAATGCCACAAACGAGGAGAGAAAAAACAACTAAAGTGTCAACAACAGGACATGAAACTGAGGATATCAGAGCAGTAGTTGTATAAGAAACTTTCTGAGCCTCTGTTCACCCTGACAATAAGCAGTCACATTTCTGGAATCACCAGCAACATTGCACATGCAGATTTAAAGCATTTGTCTGGAGACTGCAGTCTTTCCTTGCTCTTTGGCCAAGAGCAGGTTCACCTTCCCTTTGTTTTTCCTGTACTTTTCCCATCTGGATAAGTAAAGGCATTGCATGGAGATCTGCTGACACCTTGAGAAACCTCTCTGTCATATGCCATCAATGCTTATTGTCCTTGACCTTCATCACTGCTTTTAAGGTCTTCCCTTTCTAGGCAAACTCATCCAAAGCCTTCTGCTGCAGATCTCTATAGGTGATGCAACATGCTCATCCCTGAAGGGCACCAAGGCCACTCCACTCTGCCCACAGGCACACTCACATGGGCCTGGACAGACCATTCCTGTTTCTGTGAAGTCATTTCTTGCAGAAACAGGCCCCAGCTTCAGGGTGCTTTTTGACAGCAGTGGGACGCTGTATGTAGGAATAGGGCACAGGTACTTGCTTTCTGTGTGGCAAGACNCATAAACTTAAGAAAAAGGATTCTTCTCGGAATCTGAGAACACTGGACAGTCATTCCCCACAAACAAGAGTGTCATTAAGCCAGGATCAAGAATGGCTTCAAAGGAGTAGAAACGAAAGACCTGAGATGTCACTGGTAAGAAGGAAAACTATCGCCTGCTGAACCTGGGTGCTGCAAATCTGTTCTGATCGAAGAGGGCATTGTTCCTGCCTGTGATGTGGTCATCTTTAGCTCCTGAGTCATCTCTTGTGGAGAAGCATTGTTCTTGTTGCTCCCTCACACTTCTTGCTCCCTGTGGCACAAGGCCATCCTCCCACCATAGGCATGAAGCTTCATAACTGCAGTAAGAGTTCAGCTAGTGCCTTTGTGTTGCTTTTGCCTAGTTGCTTTCTTCTTTGGGCACCATGCCAGTGTAATTGTAGCCCTGTAATGTGATATTGTCACTGCTAGTGATGTGCCATAAGCCTGGCATTGAGTCTGCAAGAGCTCAGGACTGAGGTTTGTCTGCTCTGTCTTAGTTTCTTGTGACTTGCCTGCAGCTTTATTTCATGTGGTTTGGATGTGTCAGCAATTTTTCTAACTGCCTTATCTATACCAGATCTGTTTGGTTTATCTTTGTGTGATAGGAGCACTGTTTGCTATAGGTGACAGTAACAAGCAGTTGTTCCAGGTAGACCGAGAATTTTACAACTCAAATAAAATTCTATTGGGTAGAGAAATACAGGTCTGCAATGACAACCACAAGATGTGGCAGACAGTATTACAGCCATGAAATGAGATGAGATGGGGCACAGGATTGGCACTGGAGACCCCACGCTATAAAAAGATCAGTAATGATCAATTAATCTGCAGACCTGGAGCTGGACAAATCTGGGGTTAGGGCCAGGAAGAAGAGCAAAGAAATAGTATATAACATATATAAATCTAAATTTAATATAAATGGTGCTATGTAACCTGGAACTGCAGACCAAGGATGAAAGAGAAAGGTGTACAGGCATGTTAGCAAACATATAATTTGTGTGTACACAGTATTATGTAAATCATACTGTCAAAATGAACATCATATTTCTCCTGGTAAAGGATTCCACATGTTGTCCACTTGTTCCACTTGCTGTAACAGTCCCTCCCCTGCTGACACCAGCATGAAACTGTGTGATGACCTTCAGATGCAGAAGAGCAATGGAAGTGTGAGGATAACACAAATAAAATGGCAAAAATTAAAAGCTGTGTGCTTTATAAGTACAGTTATATTACTGCTATTACTATGGCTTTTTATCTGTACATAAATATTCTACCTGCATTTTTTTTTCTGTAATAATTACATCTAAACCAATAATGATTCCTGAATTAGACTTAAGTAAGATTTTACCTTTGCCAACAATAACTTCTTGGCCTTTATACACAAGGTGTGCTTCCTCTTTGCACATAGACTTCAATGCAACATCACATGAGTGGATTTGAGTCAGTCTGTATTGAGAGCCTCCACTGATAACTTTTGATCTGGGATCTTTACCCAGTTTCCAGTAATTCTACTGGAATTTGATATTTGATATTTGTCCATGTGTTACTTGTTACATGTTTGTATTTTTGCTTGTTTATTTGATTGTCCATACATAATATTCCTTGCTTGGATTGTTTTACTGTTTCTATACACATTCAATTAAAATGTTTACAATTATAATCCACATTTGGCTTCTATAACAAAGCAGAGACATGCTCCCAGCAAACTATTATTTACAAAAAAACTGGTGAGTGTCACAAAGGTGAGCTAGGGATTCATAAACTTATAAATATTTAGCAGTAGAATAAGTTACTGTGTTCCATTCAGTGATTTCTACAGCTACAGCCTATGTTGTCCCCGTTGCGTGCTGACTTACATAGTGAAAGTGTAATTAAATAGGTGACCATTGGAGCTAAAGCTCTTGTTTAAGCTTCTTTGTGCTCAAGTAAAAGTAAGAATGAGTTATTTCATTAGAAGGAGGGAATCAAATAATTTCCACCTGTATTCTGATTTACAAGGTTGGTAGCACTGTAGTGCTATTAGTAGTTTGTGTTAAGCATGAACCTATATATATCACTTAGCTTCTCTTTGTTTCAAAAGTGGAACTGGTCTCGCAATAAACAGATGACCTTCTGGCTGAAGGTCAGATGAGAAGGTCAAAGTGCAGGAGGGAAGAAGTGGTATTAATGATTCTTGCAAGGCAAGGAGTTATGCACTTGAGTGTTGTCCAGTTATCCCTCCTGGTGCCTAGATTCAAATTTTAGATTCTCAAAAGCTCCATTTTGCTTGATGCCTAAGCTCTAAAAAAAATCTGGATAGAAGTGTCAATGTTTATATGCTAACAATTCACATTCTTTAAAGTCCTGTAGAGGATGGTCTCACCTAGTACCCAGAGAGGAGCTAAGGAGGAAAGAGAACACGGTGACTAGAGAAAGCAGTGCTGTCATCCCTTTTATAAAAGAACCCTGAGGCTGACATCAGAGAAAATGCTGTAGAGACTGTGTTTCTCTGCCTGTAGAAATCAGGACCTAAAGCTCTTTTTGAACACTCCATGAAACTACATTGCAGATTCTCAAGTGGCACCTCACAGGCTAATTTGAACTGCAAGAAACCAACAAGTATCCTGCTGATAGCAGGAGTCTTTCTCCGCACCAAACTTCACAGGATATGATAAATGTGTGTGAATGAGGGAAGGGCCAGAGATCACTTTTAGGCTTTTGCAGTAAGACTAAAGTAAGCAGAACTGGCATACCACTGCTCAATCCTTGCTCCCTCAATCCAACCCTTTGAATGTGCATATTCACCTTCCTTTAATTTACCTTACCCCCAGAAATAAAATGGTGGAACATTATTGACACCAGGAAGTCTGAGATGAAAAGCCCTCAGCAACCCAACCTGCCCTACTTTGAATGGAATATTTGCTATTGAATTAACGATTTATGGCAACTATAGATCAAGTTTTAGAACACTTGCCTAGAAGCTGCTGAACACCCAATATGATAGTGATATATTCAAAAAACAAGGACTGTAATCCTTTCAAATTAATGAAAATCAATACAAAACCCCATGAGAAGGAAAGGTGATATTAATTTCAAGCAAAACTTATTCTCCACCCACTCTATAATTATTTCCTCCATTTTATTCATATAAACATGTACACTGGTACTATGGGATGGATCACTTCTACTTAACATGAAGAATGAGAAGTGCCAGCTGCTGAATCCTTGCTATGCATTCTGAAATCTCTTTGCTGGTAGATGTTTTGGCCAGTTATTTTGTACCCTTCAGGAGTACCCAGGTACTTAAGCATAATCTTTTGCCTCAGGAATTCACTTCCAACAGCCTCCAAAAATGTTAGGCGAGGCGGCTGCCCATTTTCTGTTATTTCCTCATTTTGGATGTCCTGTGGCTGCAGTCTGTCTTCCTGCTGGAATTCCAGGATGAAGGGGGCACAACCAACGTGATATAGCCGTGCAGCCATTCTCTTTTCGTCAGAGTGCCAATCTTCCGCTGCCAAGGCAGCTGTCCTGCTGTGCTGCTGCAAGCAGCACCTTCCTTAGTTGCTACTGATTTTATTTCTGTCACATAAATCATTGGCCATTGATGCTGGCCATTCTTCCAATCTGTGCTCTAGTGCTTCTTGGGGTACTTTCATAGAATCACAGAACCACAGAATCACTAGGTTGGAAGAGACCTACAAGATCATCAAGTCTAACCCATGCCCCAACACCTCAACTACACCATGGCACCAAGTGCCACATCCAGTCTTCTTTTAAATACATCCAGGAATGGTGACTCCACCACCTTCCCAGACAAAGCATTCCAGTACTTTATTACTCTTCCCGTGAAAAACTTCTTTCTAATGTCCAGCCTATATTTCCCTGGGTGCAGCTTGAGACTGAGTCCTCTCATTCTGTCTGTTGCTTCCTGGTGAAAGAGACCAACCTCCCCCAGCTACACCCACCTTTCAGGCAGTTGTACAGGGTGATAAGGTCACCCCTGAGTCTCCTTTTCTCCAGGCTAAACATCCCCAGCTCCCTCAGTCGTTCCTCACAGGTTTGTGTTCCAGCCCCTCACCAGCCTTGTTGCCTCCTCTGGACCCACTCGAGCATCTCAACGTCCTTCCCAAACTGAGGGGTCCAGAACTGGACACAGCACTCAAGGTGTGGCCTCACCAGTGCCAGGTACAGGGGAAGAATGACCTCCCTGCTCCTGCTGGCCACACTATTCCTGATACAGGCCAGGATGCCACTGGCTTTCTTGGCCACCAGGGAACAGAGCTGGCTCATGTTCAGTCGGCTGTCGATCAGCACCCCCAGGTCCCACCTGGGCACTGTCCAGTCCAGTAACACTGCAGGGGATTATTGTGGCCAAAATGCAGAACTTGGCACTTGGACTTATTAAACATCATCCTATTGGACTCTGCCCATCCATCCAACCGTTCCAAGTCCCTCTGCAGAGCCCTTCTACCTTCCAACAGATCAACACACGCTCTCAGCATTTCACGTAGATCTGTTTCTGTTCATGCTGTCATCTCAATCTGTGTATTTCTGATCTACAGCCGTAGGTTAGATATTTTCCTCCAGCCTGGGTGAAGGCATGAGAGACTTTGAGAGCAAGCCTTAAAGCTCATGCCTTGCCTCAACCTTTCTTATGAGCTGGAGAGGCTTTCAAGGTGCTGGGCTTTCTTCTGTCTTATCTGTAGGATCAGAATGCCTGGAGGGAATGAGTGTATTCCTATTAAGCCTTCCAGAGGCACTAACTTAAACAAAGAACAGTGGTCTGTACATGCTGATATACTCCTCCCAGCTGTGGAACCAGACCAGAGATGTCAAGTGTAGAAATTCATCTGGAAAGTTCCCTATGGAAAGAGGAATCAAATATCAAATAAAAAGTCAGTAGTTTGCCACTGTCTCCCTCTTTTTGCTCAGCTGCTTAAGCCTTACTGAAATACAAGAAAAAGACCACAGAATAAAGCTCATAGAGTCAAATAAATTATTATAACAACTCTCAGACAAAATTCTTGTTCTTCAAAACTCATTTCAAAACCTCAGAAATTGAGAGACAGTCCTTAATCTCAAGTCTTTGAGAGACTACTGAAAGAAAATACAAAGTTTGTAGATGTGAGGTTCAGAATTCCTAAAGCAAATCTCTCCTGAAATACTTTATTTTTAAGGTTTGTTAGTCATACAGGGAGCTATAGAATTGCATGTGCAAGAATAACAGCAGTTCCTGCTGGAACTATGCACTACGCTTATCTCCATGGCAGCCAAGCAATTAAGAAAAGAATAAGAAAAATCTACTGCTGCATACTTCCTTTCCACAGCCCTCTTCCTGTTTTCTTGTTATTTGCTAGCAATATATGCTATGATGTTTGGATCAGAAACGTCAAGGTTAAAAGTGTCATGTTACACAACATTTTATATCCAGCCCTTCAAAAGTTCTGTTCCTGCTGAATGTATTCAGTCTGATCCTGTCCAGCCTGGAACGAGGAGGGACTAAGGAATGGGTGTTGTAATGACCGGGAATCAGCTATCAGCTCTTTCCAGAAGCAGCTCTGCCAAGTCTTCCACTTCACATTGGCAACTCATAGACCCCAGCCTTAATCTCCTTTCCCTCATCACAGAGGGATGTCTACATCCTCTGCTGTCCTGCTGTTGGCACTGTGAACCCTTGAGACTCATGGCCTCTTCTCTGGTTACTGACACTGACTTCTCCACAAAAGCACAGGTTAGAGAGTGAAGACTGCACAGGAAAAATATAGTAAAGAATAGGATATAGGAAGAAAGTAAGAGAAACGGCAGTTGATGCAAGACTTGGTCAGACAGCCATATTAATCAGCAGCTTGCTTATACATGGCTGTCCTCATCTACCCACGCTTTTCTCCATTTTCCCATGCTTGTAATTGCTGTCCCCCACCTAGATCCATCTCTTTTTCCACCCTTGTCTCCTCCCAAATAAACAACTGTAGTAACTCTTTTCCCATTGGTTCCAGTTTTGCTACAACCATAACCACATTTGGCATTTCTGATACCTTTAGCTATTACATCTCAGTCTTACATGAGACAGAACCATTGAGGTTGGAAAAGACCTCTAAGATCATCCAGTCCAATTGTTAACTGCCAAGTCCACCTCTAAACCATGTCCCCAGGTGCCACATTTACATATTTTTTAAATACCTTCAGTGACTCTACCACTTCCCTGGGTAGCCTGTTCCAATGCTTAACAACCCTTTCTGAGAAGAAGTTTTCCCAAACCTCTGTAAGGTCTATTGATATGGTAACCTGGACACTGCGGGTTTTCCCAAGATTGCCCTCCCAAAAGGACTCCAGTATTGCCCTCCAGTTCTCTTACAGTTACTTGGGGAGGTTGTCCTTCTCTCACACAGTTCCCCATAACCACCTGTGAAATCCAGCCGTTTTTCATGGTGTTACACTGTAATGTTCGCCAGATGCTCACTCTGCTGTTTGTTATGTTTGGCAGTTTCTCTTGTTATGTTCCCTATTTTCTCATGCTCTGTTCCATTACCTAAGCCTCACCATGGGGCCTAGTCATCTTCATAATGTATTACAGTGGGAAAGTAATCCATAATGTGTCCCAGTGCAGAAATCACAGAAAAATACAAATAACTTGTCCCCTAAATAGAATCACAGAAAACATAATCATGAATCAGAAAGGATTTCTGGAAGTCATCCAGGTGACTCTTGAGAATTGCCATGGAAAGAAATTCACCACCTCTTTGGTCAACCTGTTTCAGTGCTTAACTACTCTCACCATGGAAGAATTCCTTCCTTACAAATCATTGGCATTTCTATTGCTCTGCCTTGTTGCTGGAAAATTTTCCTCTTATTTCACTGCACACATCTGATCCAAGTCTAGTGCGAAGTTCTCTTTTATAGCATGAAAGGCAAGTTCATTCCCATATCTAAGAAGTCCACTTTTCTGCTTATCCCAGTCACATCAGCAACATGTGCAGTTCAGAACAAAGAAGAGGCTAAAAAAAATCAATTAAAATTAACCAAATTACTTAAAACAAAAGTTAGCTGCTTTTCCTCATAAATGTTTCAAAGGCCATAGGGATGTATCAAATACATCACAGTTTTCAATTCTGTGGAATCACTTCCCTTAAATCAAGGTTATCTCTTGTACAGAGATAGAAGGAAGGGGAGAGCCTGGGGTTTAGAGAAGAAGAGGCAGGGAAGTTATTCCAAAGCTTTAAATGAAAGGCAAGATACTGTCTGAAATTCAGAAAAGGAACTCGATACCTGGCTAAGGATGTTAGTATTGTCTAAGTTGCTAAGCAACCACATAAGTTATTAATTTCAACATGATGTGAATTCTGTTATTTCAAGAATGAATTGCAATATACTTTGTATTATTTAGAAGAAACCAAAATGTACTTTGCAGTGATAGATTACTTCTCAGTCTTTCACTTTACAGCAGCCTGTCACTAACATATAACATTCATACCCTGGTTAAAAAATATAAAATTCTTAATCAGAATGTGGATACCCAGATAGAAGAAGTCTCCTTTCCTCAGTTTTTCCCCTTTCCTTGAGAAGTTTTAATGTCACCAAACCTGAAGTTGATCTCTACCACTCAAGACCTATTTTTTTGTATCTGCATCTCTGTCAGTTTATGGCAGAAAGATGTATTATAGTAATCAGTGTTCTGCGGAAGGTATAGCATCATTTTTGATGCTTATAAGATTTATGAGCTAAAATAAGCACTGGTCAGCAATAGATGTTAACTATTTCAAAAAATGCTGTTGAAATCATCCCAGAGAACTTGTTTTACCTTTTACATTTTTGGTTTTGTTTTTTTTTTGTTTTAATGTGGTTTTGTTTTGGGGTTTTTTTTGTGCTGGAATAGGTGCCAAAGCGTATTCAGACATTTTGGTTGTTGTACCATCTCAAGGTAAAGAAAAAAATTCAGTGACATGGAAAAAGAGAAAGCCACACAGGATAAGATGGGAAATAATTTAAAAGAAGATCAGCAGCTTAATACATTTGCAGAAGTAAGTATTTACTTACGACCTTTTGTGATTTGTACCGTTCAAGAAATTCATACCACATATACTTAGAAGTAATACATTGCATAACTTCTCATCAGTTAGAATGTTTCCTCTTTCAACTGTACCATGAATACGATGGGCCAAATGATAATTGTCATCTAGTGAAAGCTAGGGAGGTTTTACAGATCTCAACAGACCAATTTACACTGGTCAAGCACCTGATTCATCCTTCTTCCTCCTCTCGTGGCACTTCCTTATTGCTGTTTGAGGAAGGAAGGTAATTTCACATTTGCAGTGAATCTAAAATCTAGCATTCTATCTAGGAATTTGTTTATTTTTAAATAAGGGAAAGTTTCTTCTGGATGTTATTTGAGGGTGAACAATAGCCTCAGAACTTAATTCAAAAAGCAGCTCTTAAGCACACAGTTCCATCATGAATATTTATCTGGCCGCATGCAAAAGCTCTGAATATCTTGGCTCCACTGTTCTCCTTCTGCATGAGACCCCCCTTTGTTGGGAAAATGCTGCCATGCTGCCATCGCAACCAAGGGCAGCAGAAGGCGAGGGGGCTGGCAGGCAGAGAGAGAAAGCAGGTTGGGTTTTCAGGCTAATTACAGGGTTTTGTGTTCTGGGTCACCTTGTAAATGAGATACGATGCTCAAAAAGCTGCAGCCAAAGCTGCCCGGCAAAAAGTGGAGCAAACGCACAAAGGCTCTGCTGGTGTTTCGCCTTTCTTGAACACAACCTGCAATTTTCATGGTGAGCAATTACAATGGTTCTAGAAAATTGGTTCCTAGGGCATCTTGCTAAATAGACAAAAGTTGTTTTTATATGCCAGGCTATAAAACTGGTCACTCTGGGTCTAGCGAGTGATCTGTATCAATAGACTTCTCCCCTCAGAATTCTTTTGACACACTTGCTAAAATGCATTAAAATTAATTTTAACACAGCCTCAAAGAAACAGATTTGAGCAGCTTTGCAAGCTAATGCTGCTTCAAAACATTTGTTATATTGATCAATTTAGCACTCCAGTTTAAGGCTGGCATGCTTTCTGATTATCTGTACTGCACATGTAAAACATTTCTAGGCTATCTCAGGAACAGATCTGAAGGCAGCTGGAGTCTGGTTCCTCTCCTCTGCCTGTGGCCTGTGCTTACATTGTTCATTCACCTTACAATTCTGCAACTTGAACCACACTTGCCACAGGAATATTGTGAAAATTAATATTTGCACTGCTCTTTGGGGATGCCTCACCCTCACTCCTGCTATTTTCTGGATGGCAGTGGGCTGGTTGTTTACGTACACAGTAGGGCTCCATTTTCAAACGCTGCTTCACATAAATGAGCACCAAGGACACTGTTATAAAACTGTACAGGGTGTATATGTGTTAGACTCAGACCATAGCAGGGCTGATGCCTGATACAGGGTATGGATGTTGTGAGGACATGGAATTGCAGACAGGACTGTAATAGCACTTTGTGGGCCCCTCAGGTAATTGCAGCCTAATGCACCTGCACACTGCACCTCAGCTTTACCTGTGCAGCTCTGCAAAGAGAAGACTTAGCTGCTGAATATTTGCAGCCCTGGGGCTATTAAAAAGCTGTGTAGATGTGGCACTCAAGATAGAATGGTTTAATGCTGGACTTGGCAGTGCTGGGTTAATTATTGGACTCAATGGTCTTAAAGGCCTTTTCCAATCTGAAAAATTCTATGATAGTGTTTACCTGAAGTGTTGATGAGGACATCAGGATGGACCTCTGTCCCTCACTACTCCCAGTCTGCCCCCCACAGACTATTCCCATCGCACCGTTAACAAGACTTACTCTCTTAGGGTTTTGGCTTTGTTCCTGACTGCCTGGAGCAACACGGATAAGTCACTCGAAGAGAAAAAAACAAGGGATACAATGAGTCATCACTTTGAAAGCTCAGATCAGGCACGTAACTGCTAGAGCTTGCTCATAAATTGGGGGGGTCACAAGGTTTAGTTTACATCAGAGCCTTCAAGTCTAAGACCTGCTTTTGGACTCTGCCTGGGTTTTAGTGAAATATTTTAGCCTAGCTCAACTTTTATACTAAGTCAAAGAATGCCTGAGGGAAACCTTATGTTCTTCAATATTAAGAATTTCTCAAGGATGTAGTAGGGCTAGTAAGATGATCTTGTCTCTTCCAGCCTTACACATAAGCATTTTATTAAGTTCTTTATCTTCTTTTGAATTCTCTGGGTTTAATATTTACAGTCGCTCTGGTTTTGCATTTTTTTTATCTTAGTTGCAGTAATACTAAAGGTTGCTGTTGCATAAGAGCTTCAACTGTATGAAGAAATCCAGTCAATTTTGCATATTCTCTCTGCAACAGTAGGGCAGCGTCTTCCTTTAAAATACGTCAGTCCTTTGAAATTAGCAAGCAATTTGTTGGTCAGTGCACCTAAACACTAAAGAGGCAGTAAATCGATCCCTGCCCTCAGGTCCCTTGCTTCCATTGTTATTGCAAGAGATGCAAAATTAAACAAGATTTTTATTCAAGTGAACAGAGTCAATTCAGACCAATGGAAGAATGGGAGAATATTGTCAATTCCTCCGGCAAATCTAAATCTTTCATCCTGCCCTTACTGGGGCTGCCTCAGGACTGTTGCAAAGACAACTACTATAAAAATGGATCAGAATAGCCTTTTACCTCATCATCACATCTCCCCAAATACTGCTGCCTCTGCAATACTTTTTCCTATTGCTATGCCCAGGAAATAAGCCAGCTTCAATAATTTGCAGCAATTTATAATTATTGATGAGTCTTCAGGTTGCCTTCTTTGAAGGGAATATATATCCCATTAACCATGTATTTGATTATTAGGACCCACTTAAAGCCCCTCTTATTCTACTGACAACTGGATAAAATTGTGTGGAAATTGTTCTGCAGTTTTCTAGCTCTGCAGTTTACCAGATCACTCAGAGAAAACAGACCAGCAAAATTGCTGTAATTCCTTTCAATTTTTAATAGCTCTCTTGTGCTGTGGCTTTAATCTGTATGAAATTGCTAGAACACTGAGTAAATAAAGCAGCTGTTACAGCTCATGGAGCTACAATATGGCCATGGCTTCCTGGAGAATGTTCGATTCCTGGAGAACTACTACACAAAGTACATATAGTCACTTACAAAAATATAAGTTAGTCCAGAATATAGAATTATAGTTTAAAAAAAAGGACTCCCAGATTCTTATATGGGAAAATGTCGGTACTGTATGATATGCATGTGGTATGGAACCATTAGAACCTGACAGATGCACAATTCCTGGTTTGTGTAGGGCTGGATGTCTGCATACCTGTACAATTAAATAGCACTTTTATATCTGTTTACATGTAATCGCTAACATGTGCCTGTGGCTGTTTAAATGATTGTACAACTGCAGGCTATGATAGTTTGAACTTTTACATGTTCATTTAAATGTGTCTGTGTTTACTTGACCAGCCCCAGAGTGGAGATAGGAAGATAAGAAAAGGAAATGCCAAAGCTGTGAGACAAATTCTTTTTTTCTGTACTTTTCAAAATGCATCTGATGTAGTTCCCAGATGGCTTACAGGGGTGAGTTAACATGCTACAATATTAAAACTCAGTCTACTAAGCTGTTTTGAAATTAAACTCAATGTTATATCAGTGGCAAGAGGTCTTAGGCACAGCAATATGGTTTCATGCTGGAGGATCTTTGTGCAAAGGAGGATGTCTCTATAACTCACAGTTTAATATTTACTCTCAAAAAGCACATGTACCTGATCCAGCAAATGCACATGTGCCTAAGGTCCTTCTCCTTTGCCATCATTTAGAAAAGAGGATTTCTACACATTCTATCAATGTTGACAAATCCTCTGAAAAAACAGTGTAGAGTTTTATATGTGAACCAAAATTGACATATACTTTATGCAAATGTTTGCTTAAAAGCTGTGTACATTGTCTTTGCCTTAAATGGCATGGTTCTCGATAAAAACCATGTGTGCAGATATCTTTGTACGTCAGGAATCTGACTTGCCAACTACATTTGTAATCCTGAAATGATAAGGAAGAACACTTCAATCATTGAGGAACCGCAAAAGCAAGACTATATATTAAGGAGAGTATGTATTAGAAATAAGCTAACACAGCTTTTGGTGCAGCGAAGGCTTTATATAGATACAGGGAAGGCTGCTGGAGATCCCTAAAAGTGTGTGTGAATGTTGGACATCAAAGATGC
>WAAG01076528.1:69795-111867 GCA_013390105.1 Tichodroma muraria | reverse complement strand
TTCCCCCCCCCCCCCCCCCGCTTTGCTTCTGTATTTTGTCTTTTCCATTTCAGTGGTGTGTCTGCACAAAGGCTTAGGAAATCTGCCAGATTCCCTAAATCAGTGCCTGAAAACAACTATTTTTAGTAACTGATAAGTCACATGAGCTCAGCTCGCATAGATTAGCATTTACCTTTCCCGAGTAACCGGGATATTGTTCGATACTTGTTGATACCATCAATTTTCCCCTAAAGCAACCCAACCCCGATAACGAGGGGCCGGGTTGGAGAGGTGGCTCCTAGCGGAGCTCAGATGCCTTTGTTCTACTCCCGCTGCTCCGATCGTATCTGTGCGTTAAATCACATCTATAGATGCAATCTGATCCCTCCAAAAATAAATGTATTGTGTCCCGAAGAGGCCTGTCAGCCACTGTCTGGCTGAGGCTGGGTAAATCATGCTCGTTCCGAATGAGCCCTGATGGGCTGTGCGCAGGAAGGCACCCTGGGTTGTCACCATCCGTGTGGCAAGCCCAGATGTCACCAGGAGGGTGGCTCTGTATCTGGAGGTCCTTTGTGTGTCCCCACGAAAACGGGGGCAACGATGCCAAGGAAACGCTTTCCGTGGCGTCTCCTCTCCGTGACAATCCTGAAATGCTTAACGAGATCTAGCAATGCCCTTCTAGGGGAGGCTTGTCCTAATCCCATTTTCCAGAGTTTCAGGCTTACGTTTCCAGACGTGCTGGAAACGTGCGGCTCCTCCTCGCTTTCAAAGGCCGGGGAGCTCAGTGTTCTCCGAGCAGGGATTATCCTTCGTCCCCAAAAGGCAGCAAAATGGAGCATCACTGCTACATCTGGGACGAGGGCTGCGAGCTGGCCCTGGGGTGACAGCCTGCCCCAAATGCCAGCAGTGAGGAGCAGGGGCTTGGGGAGCCAAAACCCTCTCCTCTGGCGCAGGGAAAAATTGTTTTAGGATAGGGGTTGGGGCTGCTTCAGCTTCCGTAGGGAAGGGGAAAACCCCTGGGATCGATGGGGTCCATTTCCATTCCTCTCCCACACACACTGCTGGGTTTTTTGCCACATCCATGTTCAGGGATGCTGGAGGGGTGAGGATGATGAGGCTGGTGCTGCGTCCAAGGAACAGCCTCTCTCCCACCGGCAGCACCTTTAGCAAATCCAGGAGGCAGAAAATTCCACATCATCTCCCCAGCTGAATCCTTCCAGAATTAGAGTCAGAGCCCTTGTAGGACAAGGAATGGGTCCCAGGAGGCCCCCGGAGAACTTTGCCGCTGTTGTTGGTACTATGGCAACAAGTGCTAATGCAAAGCGTGGACAGAAACTCGGGGGAACAAATTATCCTCGATTTTCCCCTGGCGCGTCCCTGAGGATGCCAAGGCAAAGCAGAGCAGACAGTGTCGGATTCATCCGCGGGGAAGTGAGGAATCCTAAACCTGCACCTTCCCGTGTTGGACGGGGACGGTGACAACGCTCAGGAAATCCCAGAGCTGTCTCAGGGGCAGAATTCCACTGGGATCTGGCTGGGGGTTGGGGGCTTGTGCCGCGAGGAGCCTGATCTTCTCCCCAGGGTTTTAAACAGGGACATGAGTCACTCCTTAGAAAACCAGTGCCAGTGGGATTTATTGGAAAATTTAATGCCCTCCAAGAAGGATTTTGGGGTGTCAGCAACAAAGGAGAGGACGTGAGTGGCTGAAAAGGACCAGGAGTTTATTCCTGGATGGACTCGGATCTGGGAGCTCCATCCCTGACTTTATTGATGCTGGCTGGCAGCTCCAGAGCTATTACAGCTCCAGCCAACCTGCTGTGATTTTTAAATTTTTCTTTTCTTTTGTTTTTTTGCTAAATGGAGCCCCAATTCCCCTCTCGTGCTGCGATTGGATTGCCAGACCATCCATCAAGTGGCATTTTCTCATTTATTTCCTCCCTACCTATTTTGTCTTCCAGGACAAAGTGGCGGTGTGTTAACACCGCTCCAATTTGTCACGCCGGAGTCACTGGTGTAATTCCAAGCCTCTCAGAAAATTGATGGTGGTGGAATTGAGGTTTTACAGATGGGCCAAGCCCTAATAAGAACATCAGTTTGAGATGGGGTGAGCGGCAGAATTGACGCTTTTATCTAAATTCTGTTGGAGCCACACACCGCAGGCGCCGGGAAAATATTGTAGGAAACAGCAAAAGAGGAATGGCAGGCGTGGTGCAGAAATCTGCTCAGTCCTGAACTCCAAATTACAACAAAACCCTGGTTCTGGCAGCTAGAGGAAAAGGGGGATTTTGTCAACACAGTTGTCTTGGCAACCTTAAAATGCATTTTGTGCGGTCTGCTCGGGCTGTGTCAGATGGGGTGAACGGGAGGGGGGTGAGGGGCTCCAGTAAATTGCAGGAAAGTTTTGGGGTGGCTCTGCCTACTCCAGCTCTGTTGTTCCATGATCGGGAGTGTGCAGGACACTGGTCTGAATGGGATGAGATAGGATCAGATCAGAAAAAAATGGAACATTTATGTTGGGAAGGGATCTACAGTGATCATTTTAACTGCCTAGACATTCCAGTGGCTGTTGTGCCAGCAGGACCAGGCTTTCTGTGGCTGTTTCATTCCCTGGGGAGGGGATGGACACCAAACCAAGTGCCAGGAGTTGGATAAGGTGCAGGTCCCAGGGCTTTGGGGCAGATTTATCCCAACATGAGCAAACAGTTGTGGTTTGTTTTCCAGGAAACAGCCCCTGATTAGAGGCAGATGAACCCTCCTGGGGTCTGGCCATGGGTTTATTTCTATCAGAAGCAAGGATTTATCTGATTAACGGCTCTTCCTGCAGGAACAGGAATGTTTTGGGTGCAGCCAGCCATGGGGTGGTGAGGGGGTCTCCAGGGTGGAGCCCTTGGCATTGCATCCTTTTGGCAGTGTCCTTCCAGGGCCTGCTGGTGTCCAGCTCAGGTCAGCGGGCACTGGCACCAGGGCCCTGTCCAGATGGCAAAATGCCTCATTCCGGTCACTCCTGCTGGAAATCAGATTTCCTGGGGGCAAAGACAAAGTCCCAGCCCAGGTGGAATAATGGCTCCCAACCAGATGCACTGGGAATGGGAAGCGGAGCCATCGCTTGGCTTTGAAGGGAGAAGGCCTCGCCCTTCCTGGGCAGATTTTGGGAAGGCTGAGGGGAAGTGGATAATTAGAGCTGGAGGTGATGCCTTGAGAGGCTGCCTGGAAGGGAGGCTAGACAGAGTTAAAAGAACAGAGTAGGTGTTTATTAAAGGCTTCCAAAGGATTCACCGTGGGCAGTGCAAAGCCTCGCAGAGGCTGCACCCAGGATGGGCAGCGGTCAGGAGTTTCTCAGGCAGATACAAGTTTGGTCTATCTGCCTGTCAGAGGTTAATTGTCCAATTAGAGCCTCAGGTAATGAAGCCACATTCCCCAGTTTGCTTCCCCACCCCCAATTCACTTTTGTTTATACTTTCCTGGCCTGAGGCTGTGTTGATGACCTTGGTTCTCAAGCCTGGAAGGATCGTTTAGTCTGGCCCAAATGCGAAGAGAGCTAATTAGCATTCTAAATAGAGTTCAGAGTTATACACTAACGCAGTACAGAATCTGAAAAATATAAAAGCTAAAGCTTAAGGTGTCAGAGGAACATTGTCTGAGTATTCCCAGGATTAAAAGGCCGTGCACATGGGGATGGAGCGTGGAACTGCTGGCACCGGCGAGCAGGAATCTCTTGAACGCTCCCTTTTCGGAGGCACAACCACGCAGGTTTACAGGAACTGTGCATATGTTGCATCCCAGCGCTCCTCATCCGATCCACCGATGCTCCGTGGGTCGTAAAAATTAAATGGGCATAAATCCATCAGCGCCAGGGTTCTTCCTCGAGCGCTATAAATCCCACGAAAGCTAATTAAAGAGGACAATGGTGCCCATTTAAAGCTGGCACAGCGATCCAGGAGCCATTATCACCGGGAAAACAGGGCTCCAAATGGAATTGTGAGGCCGAGGGCAGCGCGGGTGGCCACGGCGAGGGGCTGGCGTTGGGCAGGGCCCAGCCAGGGGCAGAGTGAGGAGATTGTGTTAAAGCTCCCAAGATTGATTTCTCCTCCGCTTTGCCTCGGAAATTAAATCATCCCATTAACATCTGTGGCGGAGTTTGTTCTTGGAATGTTATCTGGCAGCTCAAGGAGCTCTCGTGGGGCTGGTTTGTTTGTTGAGCCTGCGCCGCCGTCGTCGCTGCCGGAGGGGAGCCAGCTCTGCTCTGCCCTGAAAGCCCCCAAAGGAGGGATGTTCCCAGGGATTGGTGCCGGGATCAGGGTTAAGGCTTGCCTGGGACGCTGCCCCTCTGCGGGGTTTGTTGCTCTCGTGTCAAGTTGGGTTTATGCTTTGGGAAGGGCAGGGAAACCGAGGCAGGAGTGAGATGGCACCATCCGTGGGGGTTTATTCCAGCAGGGAGGCCCGACAGGAAGCTGAGCCTGGCTTTGCTGAAGGATTTGCCATCTCCTGGCTGTCTTTTGGGGTGAAATAAGTGTCCCACCCTGGTGAAACCCCGTCCTGCCCTCACTGTTTTAAGGAGTTAGACCTGACACCTCCAGTAGCTTTTAAATGTCTGAGCCAGCTCTGGGGTCCATAAATCAGAATCCCCTGGGATTGTGAGGGAGGACTGGGAATTTGTGGGCTCACAGAGCCCAGCACAGCTCAGCCACCCCCAGGACTGAACCGCTCAGGTTCCATTCCAAACGCGTCCCCCCTGGAATCACATGGAGCTGAGACGGGAGAGCCCTGACCCTCCTGGGGGAGTCTTCCGAGCACTCCTGGTGTCTCCCACCTCCCTGAACTTCTCCCTCTCCCTCCTCTCTCCAGTCTGAGTTTGTGCAAGGCTTTCCAGCTGAAAAGTAATCGCACTCAATGATCTTGAAGGTTATTTTCCACCGTAAATGATGCCATGATTCTGTGAAAATCCTTATCCAACTATTCCCTAAGGGGGCAGGAGGCTGAGGGGCAAAGAACCTGTCTGTCCTCCCTCTCCTTGCCTGTCCCTCTCCTTTCTGGCTCTTTCCTGACCTTCCTGACTCTGAGGAGCGGCAGAAAAAAAGGAGAAATCCTTGGATGGGTGTTGAGATATCACTTAAAATCTATTTTTTTCTTCTCATCCCTTTTGTAAGGAATGCTGAGGTGGGTTTGGGGGCAGGGAACAACGAGCACCTAGAAATGCCAGTGTTCCATGGGATTGCAGGCTGGGGAAGAGCACACACCACAGAAATGACAAGCTTTTCCGTGGGAGTAGCTGGAAATTATCCTGGTGGGAGAAGAGTGAGGGATTAAAGACCCAGGGGTTTCTCAGCTCTTTCCAGCAAGCTCAGCAAGTCCTGCTGTAAGGTCGAGCGGGGCTGAAGGACATCCTCCAGCTGTGCAGCATCTGCCCGTGTGAGCGGCCGGGAACGCCTGGCAGTGACAGGGACCCGTGCCAGGCGGTGCCCTCGGGGGCTTTGCCCACCGAGACGGGCACGATGAGACACGGACCTCGCCCAGGGCGAGGAGGCGCTGAGCGCTGCGCTGGCGGTGAGGAGCCCCGAGCGAGCAGCGGGGCTGAGCCCGGGCAGGGAGCTGCTGCTCCACGCTCCCGTGGCACTTCGGCCGCTTCTAAAGCCACCTCTGTCCCCAGGGCGTCAGCCGAGGCACTAGGATGAGTTTAGTGTGACTCAGTGCCGTGCCTGGACGTCAGGGTGACGGTCACCTTGGGGTTGGGGCTGGGGAGCGGGTCAGGAAAATCAGCCTGGCAGGGAGAGGGAAGCTGCTCCTGTGATTCCCGAAGAGCCTGGGAAAGAGGGGAAACCCGGCTGGGGCCCCCCTGTGAAAGCGGGGTCGGGATGAGGAAGGGATAGAGGGGTGGGAGGGAAGGAAAGGGACAGAACCGTTCCGGTAGGAGCGAATTCCTGCTTTCCTTCATCCTCCCCAAAACTGGAACCTTCCCTATCCTGCTCTGCTGCCCGAGCCCTGGGAGGTGGCACAGCCCATCCCCGGGTCCTGATCCAGTGTCATTTGCAGGAAGTAACCTGGCAATTAGGGCGTTAATTAGCCCTTGAGGATGTGACCCAGTGGCATTTAACCCTTTGCAAGCTGCTGCTGCTGCTCTGCAGGGCCGAGTCACAGCAGGGGTTAAACGGCTTGGGTTATGGGTCTCTGATTATTTTATTCCTAATTCGCTGCTAAGAAGCCCAGCCTGGGGTCAGCAGCATTCCTCGCATGAGGATTAACGTGCCCAAGTGGCGCTGGTGTCGCTGCCCTGCTCCTCAGATCCCTGCTTGTCCCATCTAGGAGCTGGAGGGAGCTCCCTGCAGAGGGGGGCTGAAGGTGCAAATGCTGCCTTGAATATGGGGAGAGAGAAGATTGTTTTCCTTGTCACGTCAGTGCCTCCAGCAGAACAAGTGCCCTCTGTTCTCTGCCCAAAACTCAGATTTTAGAAAAGAAAAGAAGGTGCTGGCTCGATGCAAAGTGTCAGGGCACAGGCCTGGAGAGAAGCGTTCTCCAGAGCATCTGAGAAAAGCCGAGGGGGGCGCGGAGAGGCTTTGGGAGCACAAGTGACGGAAGCCAAGCGTGGCCATGTAAGAACAAGGGTCCCATCAGGAGTCAATGGGATGTGACTCCCCGAGCCCTGCGAGGGCTGTTCGCAGCCGTGCCCAGCCGCACGAGGCTTCCCCAGGGCGGGATGAGCTCCGGGCGCGTTCCCCTCGCGATGGTTCCCCCCGCTGAAGCGGCTGCTGCGGGAACAGTTCGGAGCCGGATGGCAGGGCTGGGCTCGGGGGAGTGCGAGCGTCGCCTCCTTCTCCCCGTGCCAGGCTGGAAATATGGGGAGAGGAGGAGCCGGGCGGTGATCCCTGCAGCCAGCCTTAAAAGCAGTTGCCTTTGGAAGTGTTTTCCTAACTCAGGGGAAGGGGAGCTGAGCGGCCTCTCCCGTTCCCTCGCCCTGCTCGTGGCCGCTGCTCCTGCTCCTGAAGCCGCCTCGGAGTGACAGCGCCTACGGAGCAGCTTTCCTCCCGGGCAGGGATACCCGTCCCCTGTCTGGTTCTCACCCATCAGGTTGTTGGATGCTCTGGGAAACGCATTCCCGAGCCGGCAGGAATCACGGCCGAGCTCCGCGCGGCTCGCCCTGGGTCCCCTCCCGGCTGGGCACGGCGGGCGGTGTCCGAGCCGGGCTGCCCGGCACTGCCCGTGCCCAGCGCCCCTGCCAGGGCTCCCCGCTCCCCCCGCGCCTCCGCGGCCCCCGCCGAACAGATGGTGCCGATTTTCGCAGGGGGAGGTGGAGGAAACAAAGCCCGGAGCGCTGCGAGGCTGCAGCCCGGCTCCCGAACGCAGCCCGCGGGGGTGACATCTGTGGGGACGGGGTGCCTGTGGCGTGCCGAGCCCCGTGCTGAGCAGGCACTTGCGCCTGCCCTGCCTCACTTATCTCCCTCCTTTGTTGGTTTTTTCCCTCCTTTCCAGATAAAGAAGCCCGCGCACCGTCGGCGGGGATGCCGGTGAAGCGAGCGGGCTGCCTCCCCCTCTCCGCCCGGCGCAGGACCAGCGGCTGACTGGAAGCTGGAATGTTTCCCACTCCAGGCGGTGCCCAGCCCTGCCCTCCCTGCTCCTAGCCTGGCTTTCCAGGGGTGACATTTTCTCCTGTTCGGAGAGCAGTGCCATCGAGCATGCCGCAGAAAGCCCCCCTGCAGCCGAAGCCCAGGGGAGTTTTCCAGTGAGCCCAGCTCCTCAAAAGCCAGAGCTGCCCCTTCCCACCCGGGCATTGGGAAGCGCCTCCAACAGCGAATTTCCCTGCGCCCAGCGGGTGTTGAGGTCCTGGAGCGCGGGCTGGAGGAGGGGGCTGCCATGGAAGAGAATGTGTTCAGCGTGCAGCAGATCCAGCCCAACGTCATCTCGGTGAGGCTCTTCAAGCGCAAGGTGGGCGGCCTCGGCTTCCTGGTGAAGGAGCGCGTCAGCAAACCGCCCGTCATCATCTCCGACCTGATCCGGGGCGGGGCTGCCGAGCAGAGTGGCCTCATCCAGGCTGGGGACATCATTTTAGCCGTCAATGGCAGGCCCCTGGTGGACATGAGCTATGAGACGGCGCTGGAGATCCTGAGAAGCATCGCCTCCGAGACCTACGTGGTGCTCATCCTGCGCGGCCCCGAGGGCTTCACCACTCACCTGGAGACCACTTTTGCGGGTGACGGGACGCCCAAAACCGTCCGTGTCACCAGACCCCTGTGCCCGGCCCCGAAGGCGGTTGACCTGTCCAACCCAAGCATTCCCAGCAAAGAGCAGCCGCTGCCAGCAGCCATGGGATCCCTGTGGACCAGGGAAATCGGGAAGGAGGTGGAGCCGATGGTCCACGTTAACGGCGTCGTTCCGGGCAGCAAAGGGCCGGACGCCGGGAAGGGCAGGGACGGGGCTTGTGGTCACTCCTGTCTCAACGGCGGCGTGGAAGACAATGAGCTGCTCAAAGAAATCGAGCCCGTCCTGGACCTGCTGAAGAGCAGCAGTAAGGACAGCGATGGAGATGCGCCCTCCAAGGTAGAGACACGGGATATAGAAGTCCAGGTGGACTGGTAGGTCCCTAAATACATTTTTTACCTTTGGTGGAACGTGCTGGTTTGGGCTCCCCGAGGTGTCGGTGAGCGCCTCTCCACAGCTGGCTGCTGCCTGGCACAGCAGGGTGGAGATGGAGAAGAGGGGATGCAAAAAAAGGGGGGAAGTGGTCAGTGAGGGGAAGGTGAAAAACTGGGAGAAGATTGTAGAAGAAAGATGAAGCTTTGGGAAATTGGGGAGATCGGGAATAATATCTCATGAAAATCTGAGCTGTGTGATGTGGTGGATCACAGGCTGGGCTGGGATAAATTTCTGCTCCATGTTCTCAATTCCATCTGCTTTAAGTTGAAGCAAAATCCCATGCCTCAGTCTCCCCAGCTGCCAAGTAAGGTCCGTGGTATTCCTGTCTTGTGGTCCTGCTTTGGAGCTCTCCGGTTGAAATCCGCTTTAACTGTGGGAGAGGAGGCAGGAAGGTCGGAGCGGCAGGGCACGGTGCGGGGCAGGAGAAGTGAGTTTCCAAACGTTTTTGGAGAGGGGAGAAGAGCCCCAGTCCAGCTCCATCTGAAGGGCAAGGGCAGTGGGACCAGCCTGGTGGGAAGGGGAGAGATGTTTTCTATCGAGAGCTCGGAACGGCCAATCCTTGTGGAAATGCCAGGATGGATCTGCCCCTGCTCCTTCTAGAGACAGATCACTGTTTCAGTACCTGTGTGCATGGCTGGGGACATGGACAACGCTTGTCCCATGTCCTGTTGAGGAGGGGGAAGTGGGACAGCTCCTGATTTTCCTCAGCGTTTCCCCGAGCCGGAGCAGCTCCCCGGGGCCCTTCCCGCTTTACAAAGCTGTTGTTTGTGGCTGGGTTTTTTCAGTACCAGCTCCTCTCCTCCTGACCGTTCATTAACACTGATAGGCTGCCTTTTCCTGTTGCTTTTCCCCAAGTCCCCAAAGACATTTTAGCAGTGTCAAGTGCTGCAGCAGGTTGTGGCTGCCCTCGCTTATTGACTGGCTGGAAAAGCCCCGAGGGTTTGCTGGAGCTGCAGATCTGTGGCTCAGCCACGGAAAGATCCGTAATTTCAAGTTCTCTGCAATTTCAGGTTCTCTTGCTGTAGACACTTCTTAGGGAAAGGAAAAATTTGTGTTTTTCTTTATCAGAAACAAGAGGGGAGAGCCACAGCGGGGTCCCCCCACCGTGGGCTCCCAGCCAAGGCTGAGCTCCCGCTCGCTCCCATCCCAATCCCACCCACACCCCCTGTGTTTTCCACCTTCCTTGTTTTATTTTCAGTTGTTTTCATGTCGTTCCTGCTCTCCCAATTTATTCCTGTTTCCTGGGGAGGACACGGTACCAAGCTGGTTAGGGTGCTCACACTGAGTCAGAGGGAAAAAATATCTTGGTAAATATTTTAAATAAAAGAAATACCGGGCTTGGTACTGGTGTCTGGGTGTTCCTCCCTGCCATCCCCTCCCCACCACAGGTTCTTGTTCACTTGGGAATTGTTGGGATTTGGAAAAGTCGGAAATCTGCTGTGCAGTGGGAAGTGATTTAACCCCCCGAGCCCAGGACACTCTCCAAAGACCTGTCTGGACTGTGCGTGTTTAACCCAGCACCAGCCCGTCCTGGGAGAGCCTGGTTTAAGAACTGAGACATTGAAAGGGTCACGAGTGCGCACAAAATGTGCAGGGGGCTTCAAAATCCCCTCTGGTTTAGCTCAGGGACCTGGGGGTCACAGCCCAGGACAGCCCCCAGAGGACACAATCCCAAACACTGAGGTTAAAAAAGGTGCAGCCTCACCCTTCAAACCATGTCCCCAATCCCACCGGCTGCAGGATCTCCAAGGAAATCCTGCTCCAGCCGTGGGGAGGGATGAAAAACGTGGTTTTGTTGCGTGGAGTCTCTTCCATTCAGAGATTAAACAGAAATGCTTTGATTTCAGTTTGATTTCACTTAAACTGAAGGATCTTGAAGCAGCAAAGCGGGGACTTCACCAAAATATCTATCTATTTTATTTTTTCAATATCCTAATTAAAAGAAAAATCTTTGTAATCCCTATAGCTTGGGGGTGGAAATCCACTCTTCTGTCAAATTCTCCTGCTTGATGAAAAGCTGCAGCCTGGGTCTTGTGGAAGGACTCGGTGTGAGGGAGAAGACCCAGGCTGGAGCAGAGGTGTGGGGAAGAGATTGACTGCCGGGAGGAGCTGCCAGGAGCTGCCGTGCGGGGCAGAGGGCATTTCTGTGGGATTGGGCTGCGGATGATTCATCCGCTCTGCTCCGGCACACACAGAGCCGGGGCATCCTGAAGGTCTCCTGCCTTCCCAAGTTTTCTTGGATGGCAGGAGAAGTGCAGAAAGGTCAGGGAATAATGGGGAGTGGATAACTGGGGAGAGTGTTGGTCGATGCCAAGGAAATGCCAAAAAAACCCCAGCGAGCCTCATCAGATGGATGCAGCTCCCGGGCGTCGGCCGTGACTTCTCCAGGCAGGAATAGCGCAGGAATTGAGCTCTGCCTCCACCCAGGAGGGTGCAAAACCTCGCTCAAGGTTGAGCAGGACACCTCCAGCCTGGGCTGTTTGGCTGTTGATCCAGCTGGAGATGGTGGGTTTGGGATGAATCCTGTTCTGTCTCCTCTTTGCCTGGTGCTGACCTTCCCAGCTCACGGAGCTGTGACAACGTTCCCAGGGCAGGTGGGAATGGCACAAGGCTGAGCTTGTCCACGGGGAGCCAAAAACTCAAGATGGGCTTTGGCAAAAACAATTCAAACTGCACCTGATGCTTTGGGCTTCCAGCTCCTCTCTCCAGTGTTACTTCCAAGGAAAATTGGAAGGGAGCCTACAAGAAAGATGGAGAGGGATTTCTTGTAGGAGCATGGAGGGACAGGATAAGGGGAATGGATTCAAATTGTCAGAGGGCAGGAAGAGATGGGATATTGGGAAGGAATTGCTCCCTGGCAGGGTGGGCAGGCCCTGGCACAGGGTGCCCAGAGCAGCTGTGGCTGTCCCTGGATCCCTGGCAGTGCCCAAGGCCAGGCTGGACATTGGGGCTTGGAGCAGCCTGGGACAGTGGGAGGTGTCCCTGCCATGGCAGGGCTGGCACTGGATGTTCTTTAAGGTCCCTTCCAATCCATCCTGTGATTGATTGATTGATTGATCCTAAGTTTGCTTTGGGGACACAATCAGTTCCTCTCCATCCCCTGCACCCATGGTCTGCATTCCCCGAGGGAATTCTCCTTGCTGGCTTTTCCTCCCACCGTGTGGCCTCGGGGCGTGCCCACGGCGTGGCCAGGGCTGCCCTCGGCTCAGGCAGTCGGAAAAGGGAGCACGGGCGAGGGGCTCAAGGTATGATGAGAGCTGGCATTCCTGCCACGAGGCTCACCGTGGGCTAGGAAGCAAAAATAGAGTTTGATTCACTCCCTGCCAGCGAACCCAGGTCTGTTTTTCCCTCAGAGCTCTGGGGAGATTGTCAGGTCCCATCTTCCCTCCTTCTTCCCCCCTCCCCACGGAGTTGCCAGGGTTTATTTTCCTTCCCAGGTCTCTTCCATGACATGAGCAGCATGATGGAAACATGGCAGTTTCAGTCCAAGCAGCAGCCCCGAGAGGGGGAAGTGTGCTGAGAGCAGGAATTCAGTTCAGGAAAGGTTTCAAGGTTTCAGGCTCCAGCTTGCCTTGGAACAAACCTCATAATTTTGCAGTTCCCGAAGAGAAAATTCTCTTCCTCCCACCTTCCTCAGGACCGCCAAAATCTCTTTGTGTTGCTCAAAACATTTCATTTGCATTTCTGATCTGTCTTCATTCTTCTACACTTGCGTACAAAACTTTCAAACCTTGGAAAGGAGAAGGTTCCCTGGAATTACCCCATTTGTGCCATTCTGGAAATGGATGCAGGGAGCTCTGGCAGGGAATAACCTTCCCCTGCTCCCTCGGCCGAGGCTTCTTCCTCATCACTCTACTCCATCACTGATCCAGAGAGGCATTTTGTGCCTGGAAAACACATATTCCACCCAAATATATCCCATATTCCCCCCAGATGTATCCCACATTCCCCCCAAATACTTCAGACCAGTCCCCAAATCACCCTTCCCCCGCTCAGCCCTCTGGGCTGCTCCTTGCATCCCCTGGGATGGGACAGCCCCTCTCCTTGTGTGTGATCCCAGCAGACAAACAGGACAGCCCAGGTGTGATCCCGTAGGAGATCCATGTGTGATTCCCAGCACACCTGAGCCGTGCTTTTCCTCCGGAGAGGCCGGAATCCTCCCGGTGCTCATTGGGAATGGCTGGGAAGGGACAGGAGCGGCGGTTGCAGCTCGATGCTGGTTGAATTTGGAGCTGTGCTGGTGGGACTTTGGGATTGCTTGGATCTGTTCCCAGGTCTTTATGTGTCAGTGCCTCCTCAAAGGCATTTTCCAGCCTCATATTTCACAGACTCCCTGAGGCCGCAGCTTGCTCGGCTCATTAGTCCCTGATCCCAGTGCTGGGCACATTCCTGACTTTCTGAGGCCACAGGATCTTCTCCAGATCATTCCACAGGTTCCTCATGAGGCTTTTGTGCTCTTCCTTCTGGGCTGACCCACATCCCCTCTCCCATTTGTTCCCTGCTTGGATCACCGTGCAGTTCCCACCCTGGAACACCGTCCCTGCTGCCTCTCCAGCGAGTGCCTCCCAGCTTTTGGAGTTATTCCTTCTCCCAAATTCCCACTTCCTTCCTGAGCTCTGCTCCATCCTCTGTGCCCTGCAAATCCCTTCTCCTGCCCCATCTCTCTCCCTCTGCTCTTGTTGAACCCTCCAGCCTGCAGCCAGCACATTTTCCAACAGCTTGAGGGAAGGAAGCACGGGAAATTTTAATTTCTGAGGGTGCCATCCCCTCCGGAATGTGGTTTTCCATGGGGCGAAGGAAAGGTAAGGCAAGAGCTGCTTATCCCAGCCCCAGGCACGGAAGGAGGAGCCCTGCAAGTGCAGCCATTCCCAAGGGAAAATCAGGGAATGAGGTAAGAAGAAGGAATTTCTCTCCGGAGGTGTGAGCTTCCCACGCTGCCCCAGGCTCAGGTTTTCCAGGAGAAGGGCCTGGAAGGAAGAAGCCCATCCCTGGTCACAGCACAGGGTGATGTTGTGGCGTCACCAGAGCTGTCACCGGAGGTGTGAGCACTGCCATCCCTATCATCCATCCAAACTGGGATGGCAGCAGCCAGGGTTATCTCTGCTCTCTGCCTGGGAAGTCAGAGAGATCCTTCTCCCAAGGAAATTCAGAAGAGCCGAGTGACAAACTGACAAACTTCCCTTTTTGTCTTTTTTCCCCCCCTTTAATTTCTTTTTGGAAAAGCTTTGGAGAAATTTCTGAAAGGGCTGTCTCAGCAGCTTCCCTTCTGCTTCATCACTCGGAGCACTGCAACATCATCAAATTAGTCAAAAGAAAACAGTGGTGCCTCTCATTTCTCCAAACAGCCAGATGCTCTTTCCAAGGGGAGGCAGCATCCCAGGCTCTGCCTCGCACCAGTGGGGGAGGGCAGGATTCCTCTTTCCTTTTTAAAGTATCTCCTTTGGCTTTCAGAACAGAAAAACCTCCTCAAACAGGGGTTTGGATCTCTCTGGATCCAAGAGATCTGGCTAAGAGTGTGTAATGGATCTGGGAGTGATCAGAGAGGGATGATCTGGCTTTCGGGAGAATTCATCCCAATGAATCCAACCCATGGCCTCCATCTTCAGCGTTGCTTCCTGTTCCTCAAAGACATTGAAGTGGGGATTAAAAAATTACCTTTGGGTTGGAAAATACCTTGAAGCCCATCCTGTTCCACCCACTGTCATGAGCAGAGACACCTTCCACCATCCCGGGTTGCTCCAAGCCCTGTCCAGCCTGGTCTCGAGTCCTCCAAAGAAGAGGAGCCAGCTCCTCTCTCCTTGTGGCTCTCCCAAGGCAGATCCCTGGGGATGTCCAACCTGGCTCCCTCCAGGGGGCTGTGCCCTCCCCAGTGCCCACCGGAACGGCCCTTTGGGCTCTCCTGTTGATAAAATCCTTTTGGAAATGTTATCCCGGGGCTGAGCTCGGGCACGGTGCTGTGGCTGTCCCCTCAGCCCCCTCGAGCTGGGAGTGCCATCCTCACAGGGCACCCTGTGCCTCGGGGGGCTGGAGCAGCCACGGCAAGAGAGGAAAACAACTCATCCCAAAAACCCTGTTCCTGTCCCAGCTCGCAAACAAAGCCCTTACAAGCAAGGGGCAGGAAATATTTGTAAAATGAAGCAATTGATGGTTTTTATTTTTATTCCCCCATCTGTGCTTGGACCGGGGCGAGGCTCTGGCTGCTCTGAATGGGCTTTTCTCTCCCTGCCTCTCTCCAAAAAGACAGAGCCGGATCCTTCTGGGCAGCCTCATCCGGGGGAGGTCTGCACTGGCTCAGGGCAGCCCCTGGCCAGGCACAGCACCAGAAACACCCTCCAGGTCACTCCGATGGCTTTGTCACAGCCACGCTTGGCTGTGCTTTTCCAGAAGAGCTTTTTCCAGCTTTTCCAGCAGGGTCAGCCCCTCACTGCTGTGCTCGTGCAGCCATGGATCCATCGGGAGTGGCAGCAGGAATCCTGCTCCTGCCACACCTGCAGACACGCAAGGGATGTGGAGCATCCAGGTAATTCCCACCTGGATGTCCCTGTCCCTCAGGATGGGGCACCTCGCTGTCAGGTGGTGCTCGAGGCCAAGGAATGGGAGCAATCCCCGTAAATCCCAAAACACCCAAATTAATACCCAATTTAATTCGACATCTGGGATTTCTCCAGCTGCCAACATTTATGGCTTTGCTGCTGTGCACACAATGGGATCCCACATTCCAAGCCCTATAGCTGCTACTGCCGATGGATGGATCCCTCTCCAAGCTTCCCTCGTGCTGGCAGAGGCCCTGCAGACACTTCTCTGGGAGCAGCATCCTTTTGGAGGTGCCTGTGGGATCTCTGGCTGATCCCAAACTTCTCCTGTGGGCCCCTGGAGAGGCCCCATGGTTTTCCAGCCGGTTCCCTCTGCTAAGTCCCAAGTTCCAGGAGAGCCAAGGGATGTCTTCCTTACGGATTCAGTGCTTCTTGCCTCGGTTTTGGGCCCGTTGTGAGGAGCAGCAGCTGGCTCCACGAGCTCGTGGCCCTGTGCTGACCTGGCTCCACGTCCCCCGGCACGATGGGGATCAGGGCAGGAGGGCAGGGACGTGCAGCCGTGGAAATGAGAGTTCTCCGGGAGATTTACCAGCTGGGCCTCACTCGGAGGGGAGAGCCGGATCGGCTGCAGCTTCATCCTGCTAATTCCCAGCCTGGCTGCTGGGGATTACTGGGATGGAGGGAGACTGGGCAGGAGACCCTGAGCTTGCCCTTTGGATTGGGCACAGTGGGATTGCATGGTCCTGCTTGTCCCCGCCCCCAGGATCCTTGTGGATCCGTGTGGATTCTGGGGTGTGTTCGGATCACCACCACCTGCAGCGGAGACTGGGATCTGTTGCCTTTGGCTGAGGTGCTGCGGGTGGGGCTTCTGGTGTTTTATCTGAGTGAAACCCTTTCACATGCTCCTAGAAGCCAGGTCACCAGGGAACAGCCCCTGGAGGGGCACAGAAATCCCAGGAAAAACGGCCCTTAGACACCTGTGCCTCCTCACTTTCACCAAGGTGGCCACTTTCCAATGTTTGGAGGTTGGCCAGAGCCCAGGGAAATATTTTGGCAGCTGAGCGTGGCCCTGTAAAAGCAGAAAAATTACAGAAAAAGCACAGGGAGATGCTCTTTAAATGAAGTCTTTTCCTTAAGCTAAAGGAGTTCAAGGACTGTGAAACTGAATTTATTTGTATTTATTTGTCTTCCTGAAATTGAATCGAGCACCCTGTTGGTGTGATTTATGCCTTGAGTGCAAGTGTCCTACTTCGGGCAGTGCCACCGCTAATGAGAAGCCTCATTATTGATTCAGTGGCATCTGGAAGACTTTTAAGGGCTGACAGCAGGAGCAAAACAATTCCAGAGGGCATTTCTTCAGTGCCTGTGCCCATCCTGACCCGTGCCCCTGCTCAGGCCAGCGCAGGGAGCCCCTTGCCCCTGTGGCCCCTGCGGTGCTGGTGACACAGGTGCCACCTCCTGCCTGCCTGAATGGCACGTCTCTAAACCCCGTTTGTTTTCTCCTTGGCAAGGGCTCACGTGGCACAGCTTCTGCATCAGCTGCTCGGGTGGCATTTCAGAGCCTCTCCCACGCCCCAAAACGTGTGTGGTGCAGGGAGTTACACCTGAGTTACACCTGAGTGGCTCCGGTGTCACCGCGTGGCCCAGGACAGCCAGCAGTGGGATGTCCTCAGTCCCCAGCCTTCCCCTCAGCCCCAGCAATTCCAGGGGCAGTCCATCAGTGTGCTTGACTGAAATCACTTCCACTCACAGCATCTGGAAAGGTCAGGAAGAGGAGAGAGAGCTCCTGGGAGCCTCCTGTTTGTTCTGGGGCTTTTTTTCCTCTTCCTTGCTCATGAACACCGAGCTGCTCTGCAAACTCCTTCTGCCACCAGCTTTTCCAGCCTCCTTTCCCTGCCCCGTGCTTGTTTTCCCAGGGTTCCAGCTCAGGGGCTGGGGTGTAGAGGCTCTGTTGTGGAGCCAGTGTGGGGACAGGGCTTTCCTGTGGCTCTGAGGTGGAATTTCCATTGTGTTTGGGTTGTCCTCACCTCGGTGATTCATCGCCTTGGCCGAGGCTCAGCCTTTCCTTCCTTCCCGCGGGGCAGCGGCCGAGCTTTGGCTCCTGTGGGAAGCAGCTGGAGCAGGACCTGTGCCCGTGGCCACAGCACCCAGGGACCCAAATGATTTTTAACCCTTCAGTTTCAGGGAAGGGGAGAGCAATCCCCAGAGAGCTTCGCCAGCTCGGATGGAGAACGACCGCGTCCCAGGGGACCTGTGGGGGAAGAGCAACGTCCCCGTGGTCCTGAACAGCCCCTACTCCGAAGCAGAGCAGGTAAGACGCCATGGCTGAGGCTGCTTTGGGTGGGAAAACCAAAATTCCCAGGGCTGGTGGGAATGTGACCCGTCCCGGCGGGTTCTGACAGCGCAAAGAACCTGCAGGGACGACGTGTGCTGGATGCCAAAAGCTGGAGGTGATGGATCCCAGATCCCATTTGGGCCAGGGGCTGTGGTTCAGGCAGGGAATGGAGGTCACTGGAGAATGATGCTCCTCACCCAAGGGCTGACGTGGGATGGGAGCCCAGCCAGGCACCAGGACGCTGAGGCCTCCCTGGGGAATGTGATCCCTTTTGGTGGCACAAGGCCAAGCTGCATCATTAAAGTCGTTTGGATTCATCTGATGGTAATTCAATGGAGCACTTCAGATAATGCATGCCACGGTGCCTTTTCATCTCCTCACACTCCACGGCCATAAATTCTCAGGCTTCCTTGCCGAAAGGAGATTAACTCCACGTTTGTAGCAAAGCCAGAGACGTCAGGCAGACCCTGCCAGGCCACCAAGATCACCTCAGGGAAAACATGACGTGCATGAGCTCTGCCAGTGCTTGGGTGAAAGGGTCTCCCTGATGGGATTATCCAGGGCAGGACCTGGGGGACCAGACTGGAGATCACCTCCCTGCCATGGCCAGGGACACCTTCCACAATCCCAGGCTGCTCCAGGCCCTGTCCAACCTGGCAGATTTCCAACCTTGGGCACTGCCAGGGATCCAGGGGCAGCCACAGCTGCTCTGGGCACCCTGGGCCAGGGCTTGCCCACCCTCCCAGGGAACAATTCCTTCCCAATATCCCATCCATCCCTGCTCTCTGGCAGTGGGAAGCCATTCCCTGCATCCTGTCCCTCCAGCCCTTGTCCCAGCTCTCTCCCCAGCTCTCCTGGAGCCCCTTTAGACCCTGGCATGGGCTCTGAGCTCTCCCTGGAGCCTTCTCCTCTCCAGGGGAACACCTCCAGCTCTCCCAGCCTGGCTCCAGAGCAGAGGGGCTCCAGCCCTTGGAGCATCTCCGTGGCCTCCTCTGGGCTCTCTCCAGCAGCTCCAGGTCCTTCCTGTGCTGGGCCCCAGGGCTGGATGCATTTCTCCTGGGAATCCTGCACGGAATGATGTTCCCATGCACTTTTGCAGAGACCCACGGGGGACACACCAGACCCTCTGAGCTGGTGCTGATGCCCACACAGGGCACTGGGATAGCCCTGACCTGTAACCAGCCTGGCCGGGCGCTGAGGGGCACCTGGGGTCCATTTCCACCCTCCCTCACCCCAGGCCAGGTGTCCCAGCAGCACAGCCAGCCTCGGGGTGCGTGTCACCCCCCAGGGACACAGGCCAGCGGCAGCGCCCCTGGGGGGGTGGCCCTGGGCAGCCCCACGTCCCAGCACATGGATAATGCACTCTGGCAGGAATCCTGAGCCCAGGGACGGGTCAGTGCTGCTCCCCCTTTGCCCCAGCTCCGGACAGACTCCGTCTTCTGCCTCCTCCGCTAAGCCCCGTGCGTGTCCGTGTCTGTTACTATAAGCACTTTATAACCTTCTGTGTGCAGAGCTTAATTTCTCTCTGTGCTGGGGCTGCCAAAACCACCAGTCTTAAGCTGCTATTAAACTCTTTATTATTTTTTTTTTTTTTTCCACTGGATGCACAGCTTTCTTTTTATCCTTCTTATCCCTGAATCCTTACGCCTGCTTTTCTGGAAGCATTGTGGTTTTTCCCCCAGCCGTTCCCCGGGGCTGTGTGCAGTCAAGGCAGCTGAACTTCTTTCAAGCAGCAATAAATACTATTAACACAGGGGAAAGTCAAGCCAAGTGGGAACTTTCCCTGGTTTTTTTTTGAAGCAGGATTGGGTGGATTCACTTGGCCAGGTGGCGAATGCTCACTGAGGCTCGTAATAAGGTGCTGAAAGCCCCGCTGGGCATCGATCCCCATCCCTCTGTCGTTTTTTACAAAACCACACCGCGTTTTTAGCTGGTTTCCCAGGAGCCCAGTCCCTCTGGCCCTAACCCTGGAGAAGCCGTGGCTGCGCCGGGTCCCGTGTCAGTCCACAGGGACTGATTCCTGAGCAGCTCGAGGGCAACCGGGAGCTCTGAGCCCGTGGAGCTCTCAGGGGAAGCGACTCAGAGCAGCTTGCGAGGGTGATTTGCGGCTGTACCAAGGCAAAGGACACTGAGCCGAGCGCAGTCGATGCAGTCTGGAAGGAAATGTCAGCAGGGAAATAAATCCACGACCCGGCTGCTGCTGCTGCCGCTGCCGCTGCCCTGGCACAGCCGCGGCGCTCAGCCGAGCGGCTCCAGCGCGGGGTGAGCACCTGCAGAGCGCAGAACCGGGGGTGTCCGCGGTCATTCTGTCCCCAAGGAGCCCCCGGGGCCGGGCGCGCTCCTCCCGCGGGAGCAGACGGCTCCGGAGCCGCGCAGAGCCGGCACAGCCTCGGTAAAAGCTGTTTGCATCACGCGTGTGCGCCCCGGCTGCCGCAGTTGTCTCTCGGCTTGTCCCTCTCCTGAGTCACCGATATCCCAGCTGCCTAATTAAAACATGAAAAGATCTCACGCAGCCTCCCTGGCAGAGCGGCGGGGAATATTTGGCTTCGGTTTCGGCGTGCAGGGAAGGCACACACCCCCCCACAAACTCACACACACGCATCCTTCCCAGGCTCCTCTGGGTGCTCTCTCTCTCCACAGCTGCTCCGGGATGTGGTTGTCAGACCTGGCACCTCTGCTCCAGCCTGGCTGGTATCCCAGGATTCAGCGTCCCTCTGCTCCGTGGCCCTCTCCCAGCGGGGGTTGTCAGGCACTGGAACTGTGGAATTAATAATGGATTAATGAGTGATTAATGGGGTCCCACTAATCCCCGGAGGTGTCCAAGAAGTGACACTCAGTGCTCTGCTCTAGCTGGCAGCTTGGTGCTCACTCAAAGCTTGGGATCAACCAGCTTGGGGATCTTTCCCGACCTTAATGACTCTGGGATTCCAAGATTCCAGCTTGCCCAGTTCCTGCAGGGAAAAGACAAATGGGAAAGGGAGCAGCTTTGAGGGGGTTTGAGGCAGAACATCTGCAGGCAGATAAGCAGCCAAGGCCCCCCCACTTGCTCCGAGGATGGGGACATTGCTACATCTGCATTCCCAGCACGTCTTGGGGCCATACCTGCTCCAGCAAGAAGTGTTTTAGCAGCACACCTTGTCAGGAGATCAAAACTCCGATTAAAAAGTGCTGGATACAATCAACACTCCCTGCCTGGTGCTCCTGGTTTCTGTCTGGCAGGTAGAGCTGCAGGTGAGGATTGGTTTTGGTTGCATTTCTGAGCTGTTTTCAGCACATTTTGCCCGTCTCAGAGAGCTGCTCTGAGCAATCAGGCTGAGAGGGAAGGTGGCAGATTGTCCCCTTTGGTCCTCAGGGTGGGTCAGGGAGCACAGGATGCTGTTGGTGACTAAAGAATGATTTGATTATCTTGGAAGACTGAAACAAGCAGGGGGAAAAAATGACCAGGAGCTGCCACTGCCATGATTCAGATTGGATTCCTCAAAATTGAAAAAAATTAGCTTGAAAATAGTGTTTTTCCAGGACTACATTGAGGAGGTTCTTTTCATTTACTGCTGGGTTTGAGCTCTACATGAGATTTTTTTATTTGGTTTCTGCAGCATGCAAAGGGGAGACTGAGATGTGGTGTGTGGACATTTGGCTTCAAGGGGTAGATTTTGACACACTCCTTGGGAAAATCATGGGATTTGTGACATGAGGAATGTCAGAGATCCACAGCAGCACAGCCTGGGGGGTGCAGGGAGCAGCTTTTGGAAACTGCAAGGACTGAAGAAGGTCCTGATGAGGATTCAGACTGTAAATCTCTGCCTTCCCCTCCAGCCTCTGTCCCTTGCTCCCAAAATATGTTTTCAGAGCGTGGCATTACACTCCTAGCCTCAGGCTGCTTGAAATCCCGGTTTTCCGGGGGGAAAAATGTCTGGACCTTATGGTAAAAACAAGAACTGAGCAAAAAGTCTGGCCAACAGTGCCAGCAGGGCAGTGCAAAGGTGTCTGCTCAGTCCAGGCATCAGCCTTGGACTCAGCCAGGCATTGATCTCTCCGAGCTTTGGAAAAGCAGAGCAATCCTCTGACAAAGTGGGAAAAAGTCAGACCTGGAGCCTCAGCTGCTCTGTCATCCCTGTGGCTCCTGCCGCTTCCCCTCCTGAACCAGGAGCTTCTCCCAGCCTGTGCTGGTTCCCAGCTCCAGGCTGACTCCGTGCTGCTGCTGCCCCTCTGCAATGGTGACAGGAGCCCAGGCCCCGGAGAGGAGGGTGACCCTCTGCTGGAGGCAGTGTCAGCTTCAAGAAAACCAGATTAATTTGGAAGGGACACCAGCCTCGGGATTCTTGTAGGAAGGGACAGATTCAGCCCAAGCCCAGATCTGCTGTGCAGAGCCTTGAAGTGGTGCCAAGCACAAGCAGATTTGGCCAGGACGCTCTCAGATGGCCCCTGGAGAGCTGCAGCAACAGCGCCGTGGTTCCAGTGATGGAATTACATCCCTGTGGAAGATCTGATTCCTAGGAGACAGAGCTCTGCTTCCCAGAGCCACTGCAGACTCCCCTGTCCCCACTGGCAGACACTGATGGCTCTTTAAGCCTTAAGTGCTTGGGGTGAGTAAGGGCCACAGCAGAAAATTGTGATTTTATCTGTGAAAATGTTCAAAAAGAAGCATCTGTAACCAGTTCTTCTCCTCACAAGCTCGGTGCTGGCTGAGAAACTCCCCGTGCTGGCACAGAGCTCAAGGAGAGCTGGGTGAGCCCATCCCAAGGCAGAGTGTCAGGGAGCTGAGGCTGGAGAAATTCAGCTACTCATGATTCAGCAGCTCCCCCCTGCTTGGGTAATTTATCCATCCTCTTTCCTAGAATCTTTCCAGCATTAATATCAAAGGAGCTGTGCCTTTGGCTTGCTCAGATTGATGCTCAGCTCTCAGTTCTTCGTCGCCAGCGAGGCAGAGCTTGGCACCTGCAGAACCTGAGCCCGTGATGCTCCTTGGAAAGAAACATCCCACAGATTTTGGAGGAGAGTCTTCTCCTGGGGAACTTGTACACAACATTCTCCAAGTCACTTCTGTAGGAGCGAGGGTGGATGGGACGGTCTGGATGGACGGAGACGAGAGATCTCTGAGGCCAGGGCTTGGAATTTGGGGTTTATTGAAAGGGTGTGGGTGCAGGGCCCTGCTGGGAGCTGCCAACCCCAGCTCGGAGCAGGCCCCAAAGAGAGAGATTCCTGTTACACTGCCATAAATCTTCTTCTGTGCTGAATATTCTAATTCTCACCAATCTAGTACAAGAGACAAATCCTATAGCATTTGCATACAGCCTATAGGAATCCTTACATTACTGTGTTGTGTTACATTTTAAACCCTAAAACTGCTCTTTTGGACCCCTTCTGCCAAGCCAGTAGGGTCTGCTCTGACCCTTGGACCTGTCTGCAAGCAGAGGGTGTTGTCTGATCAGAAGGGGATTACCTTCAGCCGGCCATGCCATTGTTTTCCAGTTGTTCAGGAACTAAGGCTTGGTATCTCAAAGCTTGCTTTCGTTTCTATCTCGCTTACAGTTTCCATATTCTCAAAATCTTCTGCCAGGCAATCATATTTATCAGGCTTTCCTGTTTCATCTTCCCCAACAACTTCCACCTCTGTCTTTAACTCATTTTCCACAGGTTTGGCTGTCCCATAACCAGACACGGCTTCTCAATTCCATTGCAAGATGCCTGCTCCGTTGTAGGATCCCAAATGACTCCAAATATTGGGATAATACACCTCGTCTAGCTGTGTCACCCCCGGAATTTAAGCACAGGCATCCACCCATACCCGATCCAGTGCTGCTGGGACCTTTTCCTGTGTTTTGCTGATGAGTTCTGACCTTGTGCCGGGTATTCCCTCTTTTCCAGCCACCGCCATCCGGGCGCCAGTCCCCGACCAAGAACACCCTCAACGGGAGCCCTTCCAAGTGCCCCCGCTTTGTGAAAATCAAGAACTGGGAGACAGGCTCCGTGCTCCATGACACCCTGCACCTCAAGACTGCCATGGTGAGTAGAGCTGGTAGGACTGGCCAAAATTCCCTGAGCGTTGTTGAGTGGATGGCACCGTTTCCAAGATGGATTTACCCGGGAATGCAGAAGTGGAGGAATTCAGTCTTGTCTCCAGTGGGGTTTGAATTTCAAATATTTGGTGTGATAAGCAGAGAGAGGGTAATCCGTCTGGACTAAATAAGGAAAAGCATTTGACTTCACGCCAAGTTGGGATGTGAATCCCACCTCTCCGACCATCCGGATCAGGAGGGACAAGAAGTGACTGCACATGGCCTGGCTGTCATCACACAGTGTCCCCAGCCTGCTGGGAATGTCCCTGTTTGTCAGGCACCACCACCCTCTGTGTAGGTGGTCACTGACTGCCCCAGCCCAGCTCAGGTGACCAGAAGTGCCGTGGGGGCTCCAGAACATTCCTGTTCCCCCCTGTTCCCCCCTGTCCCCTCAGGCCACGGCGTGCACCGAGCAGATCTGCATGGGCTCCGTGATGACCCCCAGCCCCCACATCCGCAAGTCAGAGGACACCAGGACCAAGGAGGAGGTGCTGCTCCTGGCCAAGGACTTCATTGACCAGTACTACTCCTCCATAAAGAGGTGAGTGCTGCCTGCAGGAGCCCACAGCCCGAGGCGGCTGCTGGCGCCGAGGTGTCACATGTGTCACCTGCAGAGCTGCCTCCAGCCCTGGGGCCCAGCACAGGAAGGATCTGGAGCTGCTGGAGCCAGTCCAGAGGAGGCACCAAGATGATCAGAGGGGTGGAGCAGCTCTGCTAGGAGGAAAGGATGAGAGAGCGGGGATTGTTCAGCCTGGAGAAGAGAAGCTTTGGGGTGACCTTGCTGTGGCCTTCCAGTGCCTGAAGGAGGCAAAAAGAAACACAGACACTTGAGGGAAGGGCCTGGAGGGACAGGACATAGGGAATGGCTTCCCACTGCCGAAGGGCAGGGAGAGATGGGATATTGGGAAAGAACTGTGAATTCCCCACCTGGGAGGGTGGGCAGGCCCTGGCCCAGGGTGCCCAGAGCAGCTGTGGCTGCCCCTGGATCCCTGGCAGTGTCCAAGGCCAGGCTGGATGGGGCTTGGAGCACCTTGAGACAGTGGAAGGTGTCCCTGCCCATGGCAGGGGATGGAATGGGATGAGCTTTAAGGTCCCTTCCAACCCAGGCCGTTCCATGACTCCATGACTCCATGATCTGATCTCCCACATGTGTGAGTCACAGCAAGGGGAGACTCTGGTGCTCCGTCAGCAGCTGCTTCTGGAGTAGAGTTCCATTCCTGGTGTTTGTTGTGTCTCTGCACAAGTCACTGTCCTCTCCCCCTGGTCCTTGCTCACCTGTTATCCCAAAGCTGGGATAACCACACAATCCCTGTGTGTGTGTAAGAGCCAGGTATTCCAGGTGGAGAGCAGCAGCATTCCCTGCCCTCTGCCTGACCCTCCACCTCCTCTGCTCCCAACCTTCCCAGATCTGGCTCCAAGGCCCACATGGAGAGGCTGGAGGAGGTGACCAAGGAGATTGAGGCCACTGACACCTACCAGTTGCGGGACACGGAGCTGATCTACGGAGCCAAGCACGCCTGGAGGAACGCGGCGCGGTGCGTGGGCAGGATCCAGTGGTCCAAGCTGCAGGTGAGCACCAATCCCACCAGAAACGTCCAGGAGGTTTCTGCCAAAGGGCATGCTGGAGTTTTGGAGAGGCAAATCCTGCTCTCCAATGCCTGGGAAGCACAGCACAGGTCCAGGGGCAGGTGTTCAGCACACACAGCTGCCCTCAGCAGCTTCGGGATGTCAGCAGGAGCTGGAAAAGTGTCTGCGGGATGGGAGATGAGGTGGCTGTGTCTGGAATGGAAGCTGGTGCTCCAGGGGACATTTCCCAAAATCAGATCCTGCTCCAACATCTTTCCTGCTGCTTCCAAACCTGTTGCTCCACCTGGAGAGAGGCAGCAGGACACATTTGTCCTCAGTACTGAGATCCAACAGGAGAGGGTTTGGCTCAGTGCCCTTTTGGCAAGGGAAACACAGAACAGGAATGGAAAGCGGTGATCCCTAGGGAATCCCTTGGTACAGAGATGTCCTCTCCTCCTGTAACCTGGAACAAATTCAGTGCTGCTGGGCAGTTCCTGTGGCTGCTTCACACAGGGAATGGGCACAGCCACTTCTGTTGATCCCCCTTCCTGACTTCCCAATGCTTTCGTGGATGCCCCATCCCTGGCAGTGTCCAAGGCCAGACTGGACGGGGCTTGGAGCAGCCTGGGATAGTGGAAGGTGTCCCTGCCATGGTCAGGGGTGTAATGAGATGCTCTTTAAAAGCCCCAAACCAAACCATTCCATGATTCCCTGTCCCTCAGACCTGACTGACACCTGTCCTGTTCCAGCTTTGAGTGCTGATCTACAAGAGAAGCAGAGCAGAATTGGTAATTGTTGGGGGATAAGGCAGGAACAGCAGCAGGTTGGGAGCACGGGAATGAGGAGGTTTTTGCCTGAGCAGCAGATGAGTCACCTCTCCAAAGCAAAAGGAGCAGCTGGATTAGACATCCACATGTTCCAAAGGCAAGGAACACATAATTACGGAGTTTTAGATCCCTGAGAAGCCACAGTGGTGCCTGGAGTTCTCCGTGTGCTGTTTCCTCTGCCTGGCTCTGCCCTAGGAGCTGGAACATCCCCACAGCTGCTTCCCTGTTTCAGGTGTTCGATGCCCGGGACTGCACCACAGCCCATGGGATGTTCAATTACATCTGCAACCACATCAAGTACGCCACCAACAAGGGGAACCTCAGGTGAGCCGCCAGGGAGTCTCCAGGGTTTGAATCCGAGGCCTCTGGATGAGTGAAGACCCAGCTCCGGGCCCTGCTGGAGTTGTGTCTGGGCCACCGCACGGCCAACAGCAGCCCTGGGAAGCGTTAGAGGGCCTGAACTGGCGTGGAGGAGTCCTGCTGGTCCAAGTCTCTCTCTTCTTGCTGCCTGCGGGACCTCAGAGGGAAGATTTTCCCGTTATTTCCCCTTTCCTATATTCTGAGTCCACCACAGAGCCCGGACTGCTCTCCAGATCTGTCTGAAACCCCCAATTAGCAGCCGGGAGCTGGGAACACCCCAAGTTCCAGAGCCGCGACTTCCTCCAGCGTAACAGCTCTTTGGGACTCACTCGGGGCTCGCCCGGGGGTGGTGGCAGCACCTTTCCCTCCGGCGTTCCACCAATCCCGCCGCTGCCAGCATTCACCAGCGCTGCCTCTCCCTTCCAGGTCTGCCATCACCATCTTCCCGCAGCGCACGGACAGCAAGCACGACTTCCGCATCTGGAACGCGCAGCTGATCCGCTACGCCGGCTACAAGCAGCCCGACGGCTCCGTCCTGGGGGATCCCGCCAACGTGGAGCTGACCGAGGTGCCAAACCTGCCCTTCCCGCGGCTGCCGGGGACACACGGGAACCCCGAGCACCCCCAGAGGGAGCAGGGGCTGGGTCCAGCAGGTTGGGACTGCCCGGTGCAGCACCACAAGGGGAGGTTGGGTTTGTGTCACCCTCAGATTTTTTTCCCGGGAGTTAAGGCTGGGTTTTGTCACTTTCCTGCTTTTCTCACCCATTTTCTCCTTCACCATTACAGGCACAAGCCGTGATCCTACTGCGGATCTATGCCAGGCTCATTTTCACCCCAAATTCCCCTGACGTGGCCATGGGTGGGCTGTTGTAGCTCCCTTTGCTCAACCATAAGGACAGAAATCCTGCCAGGAATCGTGCCCAGGACCACAAAATTCCCTGCCCACAGTGCCTGAAGAGCAGGTGACCTGCTGGGACATCACCCCTGCCTTTATTTTCCCTGCAGATCTGCATCCAGCAAGGCTGGAAGGCACCGTACGGGCGCTTCGATATCCTGCCCCTGCTCCTCCAAGCCAACGGCAACGACCCCGAGCTCTTCGAAATCCCGCCGGAGCTCGTGCTGGAAGTACCCATCCGACACCCCAAGTGAGTCGGGGCAGCCCCAAAACTGCTCGAGGGGATCAACAGGACTGAGCTCCTGGGGGCTTCACCCAGGACCCTCTCCCAGGTCCTCCCTGCAGTGAAGTTGTCAGAGCTGGTGAGGAAGCTGTGTCCATGTCTCAGGGCTTTTCCTTGCAACCAGATTGATTTTCTTGGGAAGTTTCCTTTTCCTTGAACTCTCCCAGGGCTTACCCCACTCCATAATCGCCTTGTTCCCATGAACAGCCCCAGAGGGAGGTACTGATGGAAATGTTCTGCTCGAGTCCTTCACCCTGGTGGCAAAGTGACCTCCCGCATCCCCCTGCCTGCACTGGGCAGGGAATTCCTGGCTGGTTGCCTAATCCTGACTTTTTCCCGGCAGGTTTGAGTGGTTTAAGGACCTGGGCCTGAAGTGGTACGGGCTGCCAGCCGTTTCCAACATGCTCCTGGAGATCGGGGGCTTGGAGTTCTCCGCCTGCCCCTTCAGTGGCTGGTACATGGGCACGGAGATCGGCGTCCGCGACTACTGCGACAACTCCCGCTACAACATCCTGGAGGTGATTCCTGGTGCTCCCGGCGGGTGTGGAGCTACCGGGGAGCAGGCAGCACACTGGGAGAGTGTTTCTTGGAGCGGGAGAATGCAGGATATCCCTTCTCCTGGAGCCACATGGCCAGGGTTGGCAAGGTCTCTGTGTCCTGCGGGGTCAGCAGGTGTCTGGCACGGCCAGTGTGATCCCCGTGGAGCTTCCCAAAGAATCTTAGGGATCAGCAGGCACCTGGTCATGTGCTCAGTTGAGGCCAAGTGCTAAAACATGAAAGGGTGCAGAGACACTTGGTGGCTCCTCAGGGACATGTGTGCCCTTGGGGAGCCTCCAGCTGGTCCCTTGGCTCAGGGACTGCCCACACCGGGAGAGACGAAGCCAAGCCACGGGGAGGTGCCCATGCAGGGGATGTGGATCCATCAAAACCTTCCAAGGAATGTTGTGTTATTTAGAGGGGCTCCATCGGTCCCTAGTCTCCTGAAAACCAGAGGGGTGGGAGCAGTGTGAGTGTACAGCTGCTCCCCATGGCCTTCTCAGCAGCATTTGGACACCTGCCTCTGCTCAGGCAGGAGGAAAGGCCGTGGTCCTGCCATGGAGAGGAAGAGGCAGGATTTCTTCCCAGGGGAAGGCACAACATCAGCCCTCCCCTGCCCTGTGGATGCCTTGTGCCAGCCTGGGCCTCTCCTCTGGGTTCCTCTCCCCAAGAAGAGATCTCCAATCCTTGTTTTTGGGCCATTAAAGCCTTCCCCTCCTGCCATGTGTTGTTACAGCAAGTGGCCAAGAAAATGAACCTGGATATGAGGAAAACGTCCTCGCTGTGGAAGGACCAGGCCCTGGTGGAGATCAACATCGCTGTGCTCTACAGCTTCCAGGTACCTCGGGACCCTGCTTTGTCTGGGCCAGGCTGGAGGGACACGGGGACTGGTGGGATAAGCGTGGAGATGTCCACCCAAGGGCAGTGGCCGAAATAGGGCTGTGCCTCCCAAGTTTGGGCTGCTGCAGTGAGATTTAATCATCTCCACACTCTGGATGTTGTGAAACAGCCCTGCCAGCACCTGCTGGTCCAGAAGGAATATCCCAACAGGGGGAAATCCAGCCCTTCTGACCTATCCATGAGGCAGGAACTGGCGCAGGTCCTCCCCCAGCCTGCACTTAATGGTTGAGTAACAAAGCCAGTCCTTGTCTAGCCAACTCCAGAGGGTGGGAGTCCTTCCCAGGGCTGGGTCGGAGCTGCCCCATTGGAAGGGCTTCCCAAGGTTCTGAGCAGCAGATGCTCCATCCCATCCATCCCATCCATCCCATCCATCCCATCCATCCCATCTCTGCTTGGCCCAGGACAATCAACAGGGGGAACAGGGCACATGGCACATCTATTCTCAAAGCACTGGGGCAGCTTTAGAGCCTCCTTGGGGAGCCCAGGGTCAGCAGCCACCTTGGATCATCCCCAAAGACCACGGGAGTAAGGAATATTTGGGACAAGCAGCTCCAAATATAGAATTTTGGCTTTTGCCCTCTGGGGTGTGTTGACAGCTGCTGGCTCTGCTCTCTTGTCCCCCGACAGAGTGACAAGGTGACCATCGTGGATCACCACTCGGCCACCGAGTCCTTCATCAAGCACATGGAGAACGAGTACCGGTGCCGGGGCGGCTGTCCCGCCGACTGGGTCTGGATTGTCCCGCCCATGTCGGGCAGCATCACCCCCGTGTTCCACCAGGAGATGCTCAACTACCGCCTGACGCCCTCCTTTGAGTACCAGGTGCTGGCCCCACCCCTGCCTTCCACCGGTGCCCTGTGGGAGGGGGAGCTCAGGAGGTGCAGGAAGGAGAGGGACACCATCCGATTCCTTCACAAGCTGTGCCTCGGTTCCGTGAAAAGTCCAGTGGATATTTCACCCTAACATGGTGTAATAATGGGGTTTAGCCCCTCTGGGAATGGGGAACAACTGAGTTCCCAATTTTTAATCACACAGAGCTACTCCGCTTTGGAAGTGCCTAATGGGTGGATGAGGAAATGGCCTGTATGGCTCCTGTATCCCATTCCAGCCTGCAGGCTTGAGAGGATGGCTCCTGTATCTCATTCCAGCCTGCAGGTTTGAGAGGATGGCTCCTGTATCCCATTCCAGCCTGCAGGCTTGAGAGGATGGCTCCTGTATCCCATTCCAGCCTGCAGGTTTGACAGGATGGCTCCTGTATCCCATTCCAGCCTGCAGGCTTGAGAGGATGGCTCCTGCATCCTGGGGATCCAACAGTGGGACAGGGGCTGTGGCCCAGCAGGCCCAGCCGGGGATCAAACGTTCTGCTGGGGTATTTAACACTCCAGACCGTGGAGAAAAACCCCTAAGCAAGCACTGCCTCGTTATCCAGCCATCCCTGCTCCGGTGTTCCCACACAATGTGACCTTTAGTCAAGAGCCCTTAAGGAATAATCAGGGAGCAGGAGCAGTCTGTTCACTCCTGTAACCAACCCACCAGGCACCCCGATGCTTCCTGGCTCTGATTGCAGCCTGCAAGGGCACGGAATGAGCTTCTGTGTGCTTGCTCCTGGCTTCAGCTGCCTCCCCTTCCCAAAGGGCCTCTTAGGGAAAAAAAAAACTGTGGCCAGAGCAGGGGAAAGGATCTGTTTCCATCACCTCTCCCCTTCTGGCGTTGCCGTGCTTTTGGCTGTGGCCTATTAATGCTCCTCTTGAGAGGTGACAGAGCAATTGGCCAGATGCTGTTACAAGCCAGGAGGGTTTATTAGATTGCAATTTTCCTGGGCATGTTCCACTGCCCAAAAAAAGCCCCATGAGGCTCCAAGGATCAGGGACATAGAGAGGAGAGGGAGAGCTGTGGAGTAGCAGCTATTGCTCCCCTTCCTGACCGGGAGAATTTAACTCTCAGTGCTGTGGATGCTGCATTCCTCCAAGCTCTGAGCACTCCCCACCATCTGACCCTGCTTTTCCCTCTCCTAGCCGGACCCCTGGAACACCCATGTCTGGAAAGGGGTCAATGGGACACCCACCAAGAAGAGGGCCATTGGCTTTAAGAAGCTGGCAAAGTAAGTACCAGTGGGCTCTGGAAAGGCCTGGGGTGTTCGGGGCTGGTCCTGGATTTAAGCACCCTACAGGTGTGTGCATCACCCTATGGATGATGGGCTCTGAGCCTGGGCTTTGGGCCACTGAAGGCCTTACCTGCCGTGAGGGACATTTGGGGACACAGGCAGTCCTTTGAACACCCCCTCAGACCACCAAAAGGGGTGTGACCAGGTGAATCCCAGATCTTGGATATTGTTTGTTCTCCTGAGCTGTTCATTCTCCAGTTAGGAGGTCTTAATGCTCAGGGATGGCTTTCCCATTTTTTGAGGGTGTTTTGCCTGTTTTTCCTTTCCTTGGGGTAGGAAGATCCCCCCTCCCATTTCAGGGCTGTGCTGGCACTAACGATATGAAAGTGCTGTCCATATTCCTCCTTTTTTCCATTGCCTTTTCCCTACATGAGGAGAACCTGCCCCCAGTGTGTGCCCAACCCTCCAAACACCTGCTTTGCAAGGAAGGAGGGAGATGGGAATGAGGAATCTCCCTGCAGGCAGCAGATGGATCAGGGCTGAGCTGAGATCTGCACTTCATGGTCAGTTGACCCCTGGCAAGGGGCCACCCCAGTCCCTCTTCCCTGCCAAGGCTCCTCAGCAGCAGGGATGCAGGAATGCAGCACAGTTTGGACCCTTTGGCTGATTCTGGCCCAAATTCCTCCCCCGTGGGCCATTGGCAGAGAGGAGCTGCTGGTTCTGTGGCAGCAGAGCCCTGGGCCAAGGCAGGAGAGGGCTGGGTGTGCCCTGGTGACGGTGGCCAGGCTGCCAGGTGGCCCTGGCTCGTCACAGCATCTCCCCACGCTTCAGTTTCCCCGAATCCCTGCTATCAATTTGTTCCCACTCTTCAGCTGTCACCTCCTGCGAGCTGTTCTCCGTGGTGCATCCATAAACAGGATCAGCAGCTGAGGAATGTGCTCCTGCAGCTGACACTGGGGCTGGGGGAAGAGCAGGAGGATTCATGGAGTTTGGGGAAAAAATGCTTTTATTGGGTAATGCTTTTTATTGGGTTTTTTATTATACCCCACTGAGGGATGGTTTTATAAAAATATGAGCAGAGCAGGTAATTTGAAACAAAATCTCCATTGTTCCTGGTGTAGGGAAAGGAATTGTTTTTGTAATTCACCATTAATCCTGTCTGGATCTGAGCTTATCAGCTGTAGAAGAGGCAGCCTGAGCCCAGAGCCTTGGGCATGATTTGGTGCCTGCTCAGACTCAAAAATCTGGCCAAATCTGAGCCTTCAGACCTGCAGTCCCTGCCCCGCCTGCCCCTTCCCCACCCTGGGGCCAGTGCAGGTCCTGGGGCCAGGGGACACTGCCACCACGGGATAACAAAGAGACAGAAGTGCGCTGAGGGTGGTGACACAGCAGCAAACAGAAATGTTCCTGAGCCTGACTTTGCCATGGAGAGGAGCTGCCAGGGGCAGGCAGGATAAACCAGCCGGGAGGAGTTTCTACTGCTTCTTTCCTCTTTTCTTCCTCCCTAAATTGTTCCCCAAAACCAGAGTATTTCTGGGCAGGAGGGGCAGGGGGAAGCTGGGCTCCTCCTGTCCGGTGTGACCATTCCAGCAGCATCCTCCATTCCCCACAGGTCACCTGAAGGGGATGCAGGGGTCCTGCTGAACTCAAACACCTGGAGCAAGGGCTGTCAAAGTGAATCAAGCAGCTCTTCCTCTTGCAGAGGCCACAGAGATGCTTTGTTCTCCCACCAGCCTCCCAAAAATTGCTTTTCCCTGTTGCGACATCAGCCTAAATCCAGACCTGATGGATTTCTGCCTTTCTGGTGGCCCCACGTAAAGGCTTGGTGATCCACTCAGAAAAAAAGATGTCCGGCATGTAGGAAAACCAGCGTTGATGTGATCATGCGTGTCCCTAAAACGACAGACCCGCAACCCCTGTCCCCCATCACGGTGCTCCCGCTGATGGCACAGACAAGGGATCAGCATTCCTGGTGCTGCATCACCTCGGCCAGGGTTGGAGAGAGGGAAAGCACCCAGGCACGGCAAGGAGCCAGCTGGGCACAGCCCTGGCAAGGCTCGGGTAGATGTGCCACCCCCGGCCTCGGGAGGGCTGCTCCTCCCAGGGCAGTTCTCCGTGTCACCAGGGCGCAAGTGACAGCGCTGGGACAGCTGGGGCTGACCTCGGTGTCCCAGGCTCTGTGCGGAGCAGGGCTGGCCTGGGAAGCTCCTGCAGAACCCGGAGGGATTTTAGGGATGGAGGAGCTGCTGTTCCTCCTGTAGCTCCAGCTCTGGCTGGTTCCAGCTTTTCCTTTGGCATTACCTGCCCCTGATTCTTCTCCTGCTTCTCTGCCCCTGCAGAAATACCACCCCCATGCCTGGCTTAGCATTTTCCTCCTTCAACGCATTCAGGTATTTGAGCTCTGTTGAAGCTCCCCCATCTCCTCTTCCTCTCTGACAAGTTGAGCTCTTCCAAGGCTTCCCTGTTTGCCATATAAAAACCAAAAAATTGATGCTACAGCTTTGTAAGGCTGTTTATTTAACAAGAAATAAAAAGGTCTGGGCTAGAGGTATGAGCAAGGAGCAAGCTCTGACTGGGATTTATTCCTGCTTCCCAGGGCTGTGAAGTTCTCAGCTAAGCTGATGGGCCAAGCCATGGCCAAGAGGGTCAAGGCCACCATCCTGTACGCCACGGAAACGGGGAAGTCCCAGGTCTATGCAAAAACTCTGTGTGAGATCTTCAAACACGCCTTTGATGCCAAGGTATTGTACCAGCTCCCGGCTCCTGACACGTGCTGGGCGTGCAATCACGGGTGCTCCAAGGAAATACATGGAAAACAGCTGCCAAGGGCCATCAGGATGTGACCCTGTGGGCCTGAGTTGGATTTTTCCAGCTGATTTCCTGCAGCCATTGCAGCATCCGTTTGCCCCTCAGGTGGCAGCTCCAGGGCTGCCCCTGTCCCTCCAGGCTCCTGTTCCCATCCTCCCCGTGCAGAGATCTCGGCAGGGCTGTGCTCTTCCCAACCCCAGGGGCACTGGAGCCAGCCCAGGAGGCTCCCAGCTCTCTGTAAAAGAAGGGAATTTTTCCTCTCTGTGCCCCCAGGTGATGTCCATGGACGAGTACGACATCGTGCACCTGGAGCACGAAACCATGGTCCTGGTGGTCACCAGCACCTTCGGCAACGGGGACCCACCGGAGAACGGAGAGGTAGGACAGCAGGGAGGGGTGGCTGCAGCAGGGGACAGCAGTGGGACAGGGCCGGGAGTGTCCTCTTTTGGCTGAGACTGAGCTGGAATGACCCAAAACAGGTCCAGGTGCTGTAGGTGCCTCCAGCCTGCTCTGGAGCAGGGATGTCTCCTGATTCCTCACCGTGAGACAGCCACGGATCCGTTGTTAGATTCCTCCTGTGTGACCACCACCAGTGTCACACAGAAGGTGACAGTCCCCTGGCTTGGGGGCTGTGACCTGGCCAGATGGGAACAGCGAGCAGGGAGCAGAGCCACAGCCCAGGCTGTGCTCAGGGCTCGGATTCCTGCAAAACCTGGCAAAACTGATGGCCTGTTTCATTCTTTTTTCTGTAGAAATTTGGCTGTGCGTTAATGGAGATGAAGAATCCCAACTCCAACCTGGAGGAGAGGAAGTAAGAGCACACCAAGCCCTTTCCCTCCCTCTCCAACCCTTTCCCCTCCCAATCCAAACCCCAGCATGCAGGACGGGTTCCCTGCCTTCATCCTCCCACAAGGGAGTGGGAAATCCTCGGGCAGATCTCACATTTGCAAATATCCAGGAACGGGACCTGCCTGGAGACCCAGGGAATGGAGAGAGTGGAGGTCCCAGGAAGGACAAAAGCACAGAGTCAGGGGTGTCTGTGGATCCCCGCTTGTAATTCCCTGGGATGACACTACAAAGCTTCTCTCTTCATCTTGAAGAGGCAGGAATCTATGAAAAAAACAGAGAAAAATAGGAATTTCCCCAAAATCCTCAATTCTGGGAGCCAGGGCCTGTCCAGGAGGCACCAAAATAGTAAGAGTTGGAGGTAGAAGGGAGTTCCCAGCCTTGCAGATGTAGGTGGGGGAGGGCTTGAGAACCAGATTTAGCTCCATGCATGGTGTGAAAAGATTTCTAGGGAAAATGAGAGCTGTGATAATCCTGTGATGTTTGTAACCGGTACCTTGGAGACAGAATCTGGGACTGTAGAAAATCCCCCCTCAGGGGAAGATGAGCTTTGAGCGTCTCCGTGCAGATCCCAGGGGCTGGGAAGGGAGGGCAGTGAGAATAATCATTTGAGGTCTCCTCTTATTTTAGCTGTAAAGAATAAAGTATTTCCCTGAACTGGGACACTGCTCTGCCCTGGAATGTCTCCTGAGCTATCAACTGGCACAGGGCTGCTCCTTAATTAAGCCTGGCTCAGCCCTGGCCAGGGATCCGGGGCAATTCCAGCACCCTGACGCGGAGCGGTGTCACTGGGGCTGCGGAGCGGTGACAAACACGGCAGGGACCAATCTGTGGCTCTCCAGAGCTGGCCCTGCTGCAGCCCCGAGGTGCTCTCCTTGCTGTGCAGCCACGTCAGCTGATGGGTCCCTGCAGGGCTGCCCAGCTGAAAACACACTGGCGTCCTAATGGCCTCGTGCCTTAATGGGGACAGCGACAAAACAGGCTGCCCTGGAGGGGTCGGGATGGAGAAGGGGCATTCCACAGGCGGTTCTCACCCCAGGGATCTTCTCCTTGGCCTCAGAGGTGCTGCCCATGGCCGGTCAGGCAGATTTGAGGAGGTTAAAGACCTCTGAGCTTGGTGCTTGCTGTCCCAGACACGTCCAAGCGCGATTTAAGGACTGGTAGGAGTTTTCTACCTGCTACAAACAGGTAGGAGTTTCTAAGAGCTGGGCAGGGACACCTTCCACTGTCCCAGGCTGCTCCAAGCCCTGTTCAGCCTGGCCTTGGACACTTCCAGGGATGCAGGGGTAGCCACAGCTTCTCTGGGCAAACTGGTTTTGGGATTGCCCCATCCAATATCCAGGACCTTGCTAACATCAAGCATGCAAAACACCTTTTGCAATGAGAAAAGGAGGCCTGGAGGAGACTGTCAGGGGAAGAGGGACAGTGTCAGCCTGGTAAAAGAGAGCTGGAGAGAGCAGTTCCTGTCCATGCACCCCATGGATTCCCAGCTCCCCCAGGGAATGCTGAGGCCCCTCAGGGCAGGGTGGCCTCTCTAAATCCCAGTGTCACAGGATCCCCTCAGGGCTCTGTGGCCACAGGTCTCTGCCCACAGCCCTGAGGCTGTGCTGGGGTTGATATTTGGCTCCTCATGTCTTACAGCAAGGGTTTTCCAAGGGTTTTCTGAAGCATTCCTAAGTTGTTCCTATTCCAAGCCTGCTGTTCAAATGCAGCCCATCCCACACCACAAGGACCTTCTCATTCCAGCTGCTGTCCCAACCTTGGGCCCTGCACCCACCTGGGGAATTTGGGCTTTGTGTCCACCTAATCCGGAGGGTTGTGCTGCCCTGAGCAGAGTCTGGGATTGCAGAAAATCCCCCACACTGGAAAATGAGCTCGGGGGCACCTCGGAGGTAGGGGGGGGGAGGGCACCTCACCTGGGATAACCCAGGGTGAGGACGTGGCCAGGGCCAGCAGAGTGGGCCGAAGCAGGTGGAGGAGTGGAAGTGTGTCGGTCTGGGGAGAGAGGGGAGGCTGAGCAGCAGAGGTGGCGCTGGGCTCTGTGACCCGGCTGTCACTCGGCGGCTGCAGGGGCTGTGCCGTGACTCATGCACGCACCACTGCTCACTGCTCTGGCTGTAAATTTAGAAACTCTTGTGTGAAGCAATTTTGGGAGATGGTTCAATTCAGAAATACTTCTGCTGTTGTCAGATTTTTATTATTTTTTTTTCTCTGCTCCCCTTCCCCCTCCTCATCCCTTCTTCTCTCACTCCGTTTTTTGGTTTGGTTTTTTTTTTTATTTCCCACTTCCTATGAATGAAACAACCCTCAGAATATCTCTTCAGACACACACCTGACCTTGTGTGCTGCCAGGGAAGGACAGGTAAAGCCAAAGGTCCCGGCAGCTCTGCGTCACTGGGGACAATGTGGTGGCCAGCACCTGGGTCAGCACAGTGGGAGGTGACAAGGACCTCATGGAGCGTTCCTGCTCCAGCTGGGGGATGTTGCTATGGCTTTACTCCCGGAGAGAGCACATTCCTCTGCTCTTCCCGCAGTGCCTGCTCATGGAATTGTGAGCCCTGAGCTCTGGGTTGGTGTCCCCCACGACTGGGTCCCTTCTGAGCACGAAGCCAGGTGAGAGCCACAAGGTGACCCCGGTGTAACCCTGGATGCTGTCGCTGTTCACAGGAGCTACAAGGTCCGGTTCAACAGTGTCTCCTCCTACTCGGACGCACGGAAATCCTCCAGCGATGGCCCTGACTCCAGGGACAACTTCGAGAGCACGGGGCCCCTGGCAAATGTCAGGTAAAGGGGACAGGGCGGGAGGGACAGGGCAGGAGCCGGTGCTGCACAGACCCCGTTGCTCCCGCCTCACCCTGAGGTATTTTGGTGATGTGCAGACCCCAGCCTGCTGAGGGTGCTGGTGGGACAGGCAGGGACGTGCCAGTGTCCCCTCCCAGCTGAGCAGCCACAGCTGAGCCACCTTTCCACAGGTTCTCCGTGTTCGGGCTGGGCTCCCGGGCTTACCCCCATTTCTGCGCCTTCGCCCGCGCCGTGGACACGCTCCTGGAGGAGCTGGGGGGGGAGAGGATCCTCCGCATGGGAGAAGGGGATGAGCTCTGCGGCCAGGAGGAATCCTTCAGGACCTGGGCCAAGAAGGTCTTCAAGGTAACCTGGAGCTGCCGTGGTGCTGCAGGGAGAAGGACAGAGGTTAGAGCTGGGTCTGAAACCGGGACACTCTGGCACCACCCCAGCCCACAACAAAGAGGGTGGAGCTGACACTCTGGCTTGTGCTGACCACCGAAAGGTCACCAAGGTGTGGAACCCCTGCGTCATCCCGGTTATCTGGGAAGGAGAGCACCACGAGACGTGCTCGTGGCCACTGATACAGCCCTACGCTGCTGGGGGCTCCTTCTCCCCGTGGGTTGGGCTGAGGGGGTCAGCTGGGGCCAGGGAGGTGCCTGAGGGCCTGGTGCGTGCTGCAGGCAGCGTGTGACGTGTTCTGCGTGGGGGACGACGTCAACATCGAGAAAGCCAACAACTCCCTCATCAGCAACGACCGCAGCTGGAAGAGGAGCAAGTTCCGCCTGACCTACGTGGCTGAGGCCCCGGAGCTCACACAAGGTACACACGGGCTCACCTGGACGCCTCTGGCTGTGGGGCAGGTGGAGAAGACGCAGGGGCAAAGGGGCCAAACCCCGTTTTTTGTCTCTGTTAAGTTCCCAGCGTTTCAGCCCTGCCTTTCCCCCCGTCCCGTGCCCAAGGAACAGCCTGTGACTGTCCCAGGCCCCTCTGGCCGATCCCTGTCTGTGTCTGTAACAGAGATGTTTGGACATGATCTGCCCTCCCTCCTCCTGACCCCGTTTTTTGAAGCGAGGAGCTAGAAACCTGGGATCTTTCCAAGCTTATTTTGTCCAATGCTGCTCCACCGAGCGCTGCGGAGCCAAGGCAGGTCCGGCCCACGGACACCTGGCCCCTCAGCACGGCTCCTGCTCCTGATCCTGCTGGATCCTCCGGGATCTGTCGCACCGGCGCAGCTCCTCCCAAATCCAGGCGCTCTCCTGCCAGCCAGGCGGCACTGGCAGCGAGAGGGGCCCGAGGACAACGCGAGGGCACAACCCTGAGTCTCTTGGGGGTGGTTTTGGAGTCCTCCTGTGTGCCTAGAAAAACCTGCTTGGTTCACCCCCGGGGTTTCTGATCCCTCGGGCTCATGGGAGGGAGGTCAAACCCCTGTGGTCAGCTCTGGTCTGAGGGGTTGAAGCCACACTGATCCTACAGAAGCCAGAAGCCTTGGCCACGCTCACCTGAGTCCCTTCCCTGACTCTTTTCCTCCTCAGGACTGTACAGCATCCACAAGAAGCGCGTCTACGCGGCCCGGCTCCTCACACGCCAGAACCTGCAGAGCCCCAAGTCCAGGTAGGAGATGCTGCTGGCCTGGGAGCTGAACGCACACCCGGGGCACCCAAAACACTGCTACAAACAGCCCTTGGGCCCTGGATGTCCACCTTTGTGCAAACCATGAGTAAGACTGGAAGGCAGCAGAGGGTGTTCCTGACCTCCGTGCACGGTGAGATTCCTGCTGGCACCTCCCTCAGCCCACGAGATGGGGAGCTGGCCGGAGTGGCAGCAAAGGAAGGATAAAATTGCTGAGAAAGAGGTCAAATTGGTTTTCCCCTTTTAAAAAGTCCCTGAGGGCGAGTCAGGGTGTGCTGCAGTGTCCCTTCTCCCTGCTGTGACCTCAGTGACCACAGCTTGGACGTGCCACCACCACTGCCCGGCACACCAGCAGCTCCTGAGGCCGGGGCTCAGCGGTTCCCTGAAGGATCCCCCAAAACACTTTTTCCTGCTTTTCCTCCTTCCCCGGCAGCCGCCTGACGATCTTCCTGCGCCTGCACACCAACGGGCACCAGGAGCTGCAGTACCTGCCTGGGGACCACCTGGGGGTGTTCCCGGGGAACCACGAGGACTTGGTCAATGCCCTCATAGACAGGCTTGAGGATGCCCCTCCGACCAACCAGCTGGTGAAGGTGGAGCTGCTGGAGGAGAGGAACACAGCTCTAGGTAACCAGGGAGTGCAGGTGGCCTCTCTCCTGCTTTCCCAGCTCCTGAAGTTCTTGTAGCTCCTCAGGGAGGTGGGTGGCCCCAGGAAAATTATTTTCGGCTCGCTCCCGTGTTTGCCTGGATTGGGAGCACCTCCCTCATCTCTGTTCTGCCCAGAGCCATTGCCTGTCTGCATTTGGGATGTGGAGCAAGGGTTTGAAGGGTGGGCAGGGCCCTGGGGAAGATTTTCCATGGAAAAATTAAAGGTGTTTATATTCCCATAGAAAGGGCAATGTCTAGGACTGGGAAGAAGAATTAAGGGATCTTGAGGGACCATCCCAACACCGTATTTCAGGGATATGTCTGATTCCCTACTGCCACGCACGGTGTAACTGGAGATGGAAAACCCTAATCCAGTGTCTCAGAGGGGGATGAAAACCAGGATTGGCCCACCTTGGCCCTGCTGCTCAGCTGATCCCAGGCTTGTGCTGGATTCCCTCCTGGCAGGTGTCATCAGTAACTGGACAGACGAGAACCGTGTCCCACCCTGCACCATCTTCCAGGCCTTCAAGTACTACCTGGACATCACCACCCCTCCCACGCCGCTGCTGCTGCAGCAGTTCGCTCTGCTGGCCACCAGTGACAAGGAGAAGAAACGTCTGCAGGTCCTTAGCAAGGTAAAGAGCCCAAGCCCCAGGTTCTGCAAGGCCCTGGGGGCAGCCATAGCCCAGCCAGGGCATTTTCATCCCACGCTGTGCTTAGGCTGAGTGTCTACCCCTGAGCAGGGCTCAGGGTGCCTTCACTGCCACCCACTCCAGCTTTGCCATGGGCCTGCTGGGATATCACTTGAGGCACCTGGATCCTGCAGCTCTCTCCTCCCTCCCTCTTCCCCAGGGCTTGCAGGAGTACGAGGAGTGGAAGTGGTCCAAGAACCCCACGATCGTGGAGGTGCTGGAGGAGTTCCCTTCAGTGCAGATGCCCTCCACGCTGCTGCTCACCCAGCTGCCCCTCCTGCAGCCTCGCTACTACTCCATCAGCTCGTCCCCGGAGATGTACCCAGGAGAGGTCCACCTCACCGTGGCTGTGGTGTCCTACCGCACCCGAGGTACCGTGTCAGGGCTGGGGCTCCGGGGAAGAGCAGCAGCAGCAGCACGGGGGCAACCCCACCAAATCTGGCAGGGAGGTGTTCCTTTAAAGCCTTTCTTTCTGCCTGCTGCAGGAGTAGATTCCCCCAAACCACAGCACTACTCATGTCCCCTGTCATGGGGAGTGGCAGTGACACAGAGATGACACTTCTGGGGCAGGTACACAGTCCAAGCTCCGTGCAGGATTCTGTTTGCCCACCCCAAAATCCACATTCCCAGCAGCCAGGCTTCTGTAGCAGCACAAGCATTGATGTGTCCGAGCATGGTCATGGTGTAGACAGACACAGCCCTGGCGCTCTGCAGGACACAGAGAGGACAGTGGAGCTGCCATGGGGGGTTTGTGTCTGAGAGCATCACGAGCTGCCCCTGCCAAAAAGGCCCAAAGCAGAGCTGGGTGCTCCCTAAGGCTTGTGGAAGTCCAGCTATGCCGAGTCTGGTTCCTGGGTAGTTTCACAGAGGGAGTGCCAAACTCTGCCAAGTTCATGGAGAATGGATGCTGAGATATGAAACACTTCAGGGAGGTGTTCGTGCAGGATGTAGCAGGGAGGGGTTTAGGAAAGGAAACAGTCGTTGGGTGATGTGCCACGTACAGACCTCCTTCCCTCCCTCCCTCCCTCCCTCCCTTCCCAGATGGAGAGGGACCAATCCACCATGGAGTCTGCTCCTCATGGCTCAGTCGGATCCAGGCAGATGAAGTGGTGCCCTGCTTTGTACGAGGGTGAGTGACCCACACAAGGCCAGGGCTGAGGAAGAGAGGGTTCACAGTATGAGCTCTCTGCCCTCAGTTGTTGTCACAGTGGGAGAAAACAGGGCTGGATTTGTGAGCAAATGGTTCCCCTTCGGGAGAAATTCTGCACAAAAATGTCATATCCTGGGATTTTACCTCATTTTCCACCCCTTCCTCTCTGGGGGTTGTGTCTCAGCCGGCTGTGGGCAGAGGGGAGGGAGGGAGGGAGCACCCTGCTTGTGTCTAACTGCATCTCTGATGTGTGCAGTGCCCCCGGGTTCCACCTGCCCCAGGACCCCCAGGTGCCCTGCATCCTCATCGGCCCCGGCACCGGCATCGCCCCTTTCCGGAGCTTCTGGCAGCAGCGGCTCTTTGACATCCAGCACAAAGGTGGGGCCGTCCTTTCCTCACCTCGCACGGATTTGGGGTGGGGCCGTCCTCTTCCTCACCTCGAACGGATTTGGGGTGGGGCCGTCCTTTCCTCACCTCGCACTGATTTGGGGTGGGGCTGTCCTCTTCCTCAC
>WAAG01076528.1:57083-69593 GCA_013390105.1 Tichodroma muraria | reverse complement strand
TTCCTCACCTCGCACGGATTTGGGGTGGGGCTGTCCTCTTCCTCACCTCGCACGGATTTGGGGTGGGGCCGTCCTTTCCTCACCTTACACAGCTTTTGGGAGCCCTGGGTGGGGGTCCCACCCTGCCAGGGGCGTGCCAGCGGATCTGCTGGCAGTCTGGAGGGAGGTGGCTCGTGGGAATTGGCGGTGCCCGGGCTGAGCGCTGTCCCCATGCTGTCCCCATGCTGTCCCCAGGCCTGAAGCCGTGTCCCATGGTGCTGGTGTTCGGCTGCCGGCAGTCCAGGATCGACCACATCTACAAGGAGGAGACGCTCTTTGCCAAAACCCAAGGTGTCTTCAGAGAGCTGTACACGGCCTATTCCCGGGAACCGGACAAACCAAAGGTGGGCGCGGCCCCGGGAATGCTGGCCAGCCCAGGGTGCCCGCGGGGGGCCAGCAGGGTGTGGACACGCTGATTCCTTGGCCAGTGGTCACTCACCCCTGGGGCACGTAAATGTGCAGGACTGTCCCTTACCAGTGGCCACCAGTCACAGGGCATGTCCCCATCCCGGTGCCAGCCTGAATGTGTGCCCAGGGTGCTCCTGCGGCCGTCCAGGTGGGAGAGGATGGGGGAAAGGGGAAAAGGAAAGGGAAAAGGGGGAAAGGAAAGGGAAAAGGAAAGGGAAAAGAAAAGGAAAGGGAAAAGAAAAGGGAAAAGAAAAGGAAAGGGAAAAGAAAAGGGAAAAGAAAAGGAAAGGGGAAAGGAAANAGGAAAGGAAAGGAAAGGAAAGGAAAGGAAAGGAAAGGAAAGGAAAGGAAAGGAAAGGAAAGGAAAGGAAAGGGGAAAGGAAAGGAAAGGGGAAAGGATGTCACCCAGTGGGGTGGCCCAGAGCCAGTGCAAATACCTGCTCCAAATTCCCACTGGGACCCGAGCAGGCCTGGCAATGAAAGATGTGGAGCAGGTGTGCCCATGCAAGAGCAGAACGATGCTTTGCTGCTGTCCCCATCTCTTTTTTGTCACTATGGGTGCTGCAAGGCAGAGCTGTGTCCCCCAAAGAGGGGTCACCCCTCGCTGCTGCCCCCAGGGCAGGACAGGGCTGAGAAACCGGAGTTAATCCCAGCTCCCTCCTCCTCCTCCTCGTCCCTCAGAAATACGTGCAGGACGTGTTACAGGAGCAGCTGGCCCAGACCGTGTTCAAAGCACTGAAGGAGCAGGGAGGCCACATCTACGTCTGCGGGGATGTCACCATGGCCGGGGACGTCCTCAAGGCCGTGCAGCGCATCGTGAGGCAGCAGGGCCAGCTGTCGGCGGAGGAGGCAGGAGCCTTCCTCAGCAAGCTGCGGGTGAGTCGTGTCTGCAGCGTGACCCCGCCACCCGTGTGTGCCACCACGGCCACCTCCTGCCACGGGCGCTGCCCCTGCCGCCTCCCCCGCCCGGACAGGTGACGGCACCGCGGGGGCTGCGCCCGGGGAGGGTCGGGAGGGTGACATTCCAAAGGTTTCTTCGTGCACAGGGGTCACCTGGCCGCTGTGAGGAGCGTGCCGAGCACTGGTGCCAGCGCATTTGGGCACCCCTGTCGGGGCTTGTTAACCCTGCGGAGCCCCTCCATCAAGGAATGAATTTATCAGGGCATTCTGTGGGTCCCCGCTCCAAACCTCCCTGTCTGCGTGCCCCATGCCAGAGACAGATGATGCAGCTGAAGGTTAAATGAGCTCAGTTTGGGACACAGGCCCACTGGAACAGCTCTGCTTCTCCCCGCGAGGATAACTCAGCATGATTCCCATGGGATTTCCTCTTCTGAACCGCGTCCAGGTTCCACCCAGGCCCCAAGGGAACCCAGAGCCTCTGGCTATCCACAGACTGACGTTGGGCTGCTGTGCCCCTGCCAGCCAGGAATTTCCAGCAGCTGAGGGGGTCTAACGCGTGGAACAGCTCCACTGTGCCCCAGGGTGTGACCTCGGGAAGGCCATTCCACCCCTCCGTCCCGCTGGACAGACCCCAAACCCTCTCCTGCGTATTTGGTGCCTCCCCCCCGCGCAGGATTTTGCCGGGGCCGACACCAGCCATTCACAAATCCCGTTTTTCCCTCTGCCACGCTCTCTCCCAGGATGACAGCCGGTACCACGAGGATATTTTTGGAGTCACCCTGCGCACGTACGAGGTGACAAACCGCCTTAGATCCGAGTCCATCGCGTTCATCGAGGAGAGCAAAAAAGACACGGATGAGTGAGTTGACACGTTTCTTTTAACCCCTGCAGTCACCTCGTGGGCTGGGGGAATGGGGAGGGTGGGAAAGGGTGGGAAAGGAAGCTTTGATTTTTGTGCACGCCTTAGAGCAGAGGCTGAGGAAGGCACTGGATTTTGCTCTGGAAGCCTGGCAGTGCCTTTGGAATAGCTGTCACCTCTCTAGGATAAATCCCCCCAGCTTCCCAATTTATTGCACTGATGTGCTCAGACCTGACAATCCCATCCAAAGGAAAATGGTCCTGCTTCCAGGCTGGAAAAACCCACAGGAAGGGGTGACTCTCCCCAGCTGCAGGGGAGCCTGGTTGGCTCCAGGTGTTCAGCTCCCCATGCCCCTTCAGGAAAGATCCAGAGATTTTTCTGATTTTTCTCCCTGCTGTTGCAAAAACAACCAGAAGTAAAAAAAAAAAAAAAAATCTTGACATTTGCCGTGTTTGTTTCTGCTCTACCAAGTCCTGCCATTTGCTCAGCTTGGTCGTGGTGGGATTTTCCCTGGCTGAGGAGAAGAATTATTTAGGATAAAGGCTGGGCAGCTGCATGGATCTTGCTCCTTGTGCTGGCCCTTGGCAGCTTGGGGTGAAACCCCTTCCCTGTGTAGTGCCTGGAGTGGATTTCCCCACATCCCTGCAGTTTGGTAGAAATTTTTCTCCAAGGAATCGCATACTCTGGGGTCTGGACTCTATAGCAGAGTGCCTCAGTTTCCCACATGTGGATAGGGATAAAGGTCACCTTCCTGCCCAGCTCACGCAGCTCTGTAAACTCCTGCCCACAACATGGGAAGTCCGGGTGGGGATGATCCCAGTGCTCCTCACTGCTCCCTCTGAGGCCGGCCTTTCTCCCCTTTCCCTTGCAGGGTTTTCTGCTCCTAACCGGACCCTTCGCCCCCAGGGGATGCCAAACCAGTCCCAGCACCTGCTGCCCCCTCCAGCTGGAGGGCACTGGGTTTTGTATTTCACGGACACGGTGGCTCCTTTTCCACGGGGAACTGCCCATGGAAAGCGCTCTGTCTCTCGTCCTGTTGTTGTGTCCTGATGATGATGATGATGACTTTCAATTCCTTTTCTTCCTCCTTCTCTCGCTCTTGTCCTGTGACCCTTTCTTTTCGCCTCCTTCCCCTTCCCTGGATTTCCCCACTGGAGTTTGATGGCTTTATAACCAGCAGTGGCTCTTTTCAGAATTCCACATTTCCCCTCCTTCCCATGAGGGCCTTTTGCAGCTGCATGAAATCACCACCTTTGTGATAATTTTTGGGTGTTTCTGGGGGTGAGCAGAGGTGGCAGGGGCTAGGCAATGGCGAGGTCTTGTTGCTTGTCCAGAGCTGGGAGTTGTTCCTGCCAGGATCCCTCTTTCCCCAGCTCGAGGCTTGGCTGAATCCTTCTTTTCATGGCTTTCCTTTGGGTTTGGACAAACCTGGGCGTATGCCTGAGGCTGGGGGCAGATGATGTGCAATTCCCTTGTGCCCATGAATTTTATTCATCCCCAAGCAGCCTGGTACAGCTGTGTGCTTTATGATCTGAATTATGTGTCACGATTTCTCCTAAACGGGCCCTGCGCTTTGTCTCTCTTTTCCTGCTCTCTTTTCCTGCTCCCTGTGAGCCCCTCCTTTTGCTCAATTCCAACTTTTGCTGGCATGGAAGTTCTCCCACAGGCTCTGAGCACACAGGCTGATGTGCAGGCCGAGGAAAAGCTCCTGGCAGTGACTTCTCCAGGGGGGTTTTCAGGGAATATTTGATCTGCAGCCACGATGCTGGCGGGACATGCTGAGGGCCTGGCTGCACCCAGAGCTTTGCATGCTCTGATCCCTCTCCCAGGTGAGCCTGGAAAGCCACGAGGACGGGACAGAAGCCACTGCCAGCTGCCAGAGGCACCTCTTGGGAACAAGGGCAGCACTTGGAGGGGGATGGAGGCTCCAGGTCTTTGGTGAGGATATGCCAACAGAGGAATCATGAAATCCCAGAGCAATCAGCTCTTAGCACGTCTCATGAGCACTTCTGGGACATCAGACCCCAGCCCTTTCCACATTTTAGGGAGCAGTAAATGACACCATGGAGCCACCTGCCTGCCAAGAGAGACACGTGTGGCATTTTGGGGGTGAGTCAGGCCCCTCTGTGCCACCTGCCAGTGGCACAAGCTGTCTCAGCCAGGACTTCTCATGTGAGAAGGGAGGTGAGATCAGCTGCAAAGGTGCTGGGCTCTGACACGCTCACACCTCAGCCCTGCTGCAAGAACCTGGCCCCAAAAGCAATTTTTTAACACAACCACAGAAAGGTTGGAGAAAACAGAAAGCTTTGAACGGAGAAAAGCTGTCTGCAAGGGAAAGCAAACGTGACCTTGTGTGTCCTTCCTCCTGCTGCACCCTGAAGGATCACAGAACATTCTGAACTGGAAGGGACCCACAGGGATCAAGCCCAACTCCTGAGTGAATGGCCCATCCAGGGATTGAACCTCGGTGGTTTTAGCACCAGGCTCTGCCCAGCTGAGCCAGTCCCAGGTTTGTCCTCCCTCACTGCCATCACAAGGACAGCAGGACATGGCTGCAGCTCTTGCTGGAGGCAGGGATACAGGGTTGGCATCTTGAGGTGGCAGCTGCTGTTCCTCCCCTCCTGCCCTGCTCTGCCCAGCTGTGCACGGATCCTGGATGGAGCCAAGCACCGGAACCGGTGACGGCACAGGGATCGTCCGGGAGCTTTCACAGGGCTAAGACCACCTGCCCCGAGCTAAAGGCAGCACAGAGCGAGCTGCAGGAGGTTTGCCGCCCTCCCAGCCCATGGAACAAGCCCCACCGGCTCCCCTCTCTCAGGCTGTGCTGTTATTCCCACCCTCAGCCAGGATCTCCTGCCCTCTCCTGTCACGTCTCCATGGGCTGTGACACCTTCAGCAACTCCGACTCCCTGAATCCCTGAAGCATCTCCAGCCCAAAATCCAAGAGCAAAAGAGCTCCAGGAACCGGGAGAATTTGAGATCCAGGTCTGCCGGTGCCAGCTGAGCATCCAACACGGGATAAAACGAATAAATGCTGCCACGGTGTGGCCAGAGCTGAGCTCGCTGGGCTGGCAGGGCTGGGACGCGCGGCCAGCTGTGTGGCACTGCCTCGGGACTTGGTGGCCTGGAGGGGAAAGCTGGAGAGCACGGAGGAAAGGGCAGCCCATCCCTGTGGGTTGTGCCCCAGCCCCAGGACGGGCAGTGGGACGGGGGAGCCCTTGGCTTGGGACGAGTTTGGGAGAGGTCCTGTCTGGGAGAAAGTTCCCTGGCTCCAGAGCTGGGAACACGCAGCAAGCTTGGCCTTGACCCCCATCCTGTGGCTGCAGAAACAAAGCCAAAATCAGAAAGAAAATCAGATTCATCCTCTTCTTCTGGGAAATTCTGGCTCTGGCTTTGTGCTCTGGTCCTCCTTTAGGAGAAGGAACGATGCAACCTGATGATGATGAGGAGGAGGAGGAGGAGGTAATGCCCAAAGAAGCATCTCTTTGTCCTCTACCCAGCTTACACTGTGGTGCTGGCAAGCTTTTCCCTCCTGCCTGCCCTGCTGTACCATCTCCCATCTGGAGCCCGTGCCTGAGCTGGATTAGCTTGCTTTTCGTGCATCCCAAAGCCCGACACCTCTGTCTCCCTCCCAGCTGAGCCGCTGGGGAAGCCAGCAGGGAAGCAGAGCCCAGCCTCCCGTGGGTCTGCAGAGGGGTCTGGGCCAGGCAGGCAGCCAGAGCTCAGCAAACACCTCGTGGCTGAGCCCTGCTGAGCCCTTGGGAGAGGAAATGCTGGTCCAGGGCTCCTTGCCTGGACCTGGAGCAGAAATCCCCTCCCTGCTGTGAAGTTAAAGACGCCCGGGGCTCCGAGCTGCCTCTGCTCCTGCAGCCTGAGTGGGACCGCTGGCTCCTCACAAGCTGCACCACTGGGAATTTTGATTCACTGTTTGCTGTTGAGTCAGTCTCAGACGTCTGAACTGCTCCCCTTCATCCTCTCCACCTGCAGGGGCTTCACACTCCCCTCGAGCTTCATTTTCTCCCACAGCAACAGCGGAAAGAAACTCGTGGATGTGCTTTAATATTCCCGAAGTGCGGCTCCTCCAGCCTGGCCTCTGCTCGTCTCGCTGTGGCGTTTCTGACGTGCGGCTGGAGCCACAGAATCTCTGCTATAAACACAGAGTGAGGTGGGGTCTGCCCCAGCCCGGTGCCCCGAGCTGCTCCAGGGGTCACACACAGAGGGGTCGTGCCTCTGGGGTGCTTGGGTCACAGGTCTGTCCCCTCTGGGTGCCTGCTGCCCACCCCCTCCTGTGCTGGACCTGATGGACACCCAGCCTGGCCAGTGTCCCAGTCACTCTCCTGAGGATCTCCTCCACCACCACCCCAACTCTGAGCAGCTCTGCTCCTTTTCACTCTCCAGGTGTTAGAGAGACTCTTCTCTGAACAGGAGGTTTGATTTTCAAGACACTACAAAGTGGGTTTGTTTTTTTGGTTTTTTTTTGCAAAGATTTTACTTCCTAGGTATTTCAAGAGTCCACAGAGAGTCATTATATGGATTTGAAAACCCAGGGGGAAAGGTTCCGTGTTTTCCCAGCCTGCTGTGTCCACCAGCAGGGAAAAACCATTCAGTGCACGGGTATCCAGTGCCATGCTGTTGGTGATTTCTGAGGTTTCATCTCCTGGGAAGGACTGCCTGGGAGTTTGTTGTTCTCCTGTTTATGAGAGACAATGGCAAAACAATGAGAGAATGGCAAAACAATGAGACAATGGCAAAACAATGAGACATCTGCCACCAGGAGTGGCCTCACAGAGCTGTCACCTGCACGTCGTGGCCTGAGCTCGTTGCTCAAGAGGAACTGAGCCAGTCACACCCAAACTGGCCAGAGAATGGGATCTGACTCCGGGCTGTCCACGCTCCCCGTCCCCTCTGTGCCTGTGCGTCCCCAGGGGGGAGCAGGGACTCTGTCCACACCCCGAGCACGGGGATCTGCCGTGTCTGTGCACGGCCAGCAGTCCTGCAGGTGTGCCAGGAGCCTCGGCCCTGCAGGAGAGCAGGTGGGAACAGACGGGACAGCGACCCCGTCTCCAGCCTGTGGCTGCTCCTTTCCCGTCGGTGTGGGATTCCTCTCACCCCATCCCGGCTGTTTGCAGGCTCCCTCTGGAGATCCCTCCCTTCCAGCCCTGCCTGCCCACCTGGGAGCGCAGGTGCTGGGATGGCCACGGACTCGCAGTGCCTTGTGCTGGGGAGGGAGCACGGCACCGCTCCTGCCTCGGGCTCCGCTTTCCACGGGTGGGGAAACCCCCCCGGGAGATCCGGGAGCAAACTCGGCCCCGCTCAGCCCCATCTCCCCGAGGCGGGTGTCACAGGGGGGAGAGGTCCCAGTGCGGGCGCAGACTGGGGCTGTGAACTCTCCCACGTCCTGGAGACCCCCTCTGACTCAGCTGCGGGGCAGAGCCCGTGTTTGTGCTTGAAGCCTCGTGGACTTGCACCAAGCCCAGGCCGAAGCTGCTGCCTCCTGACTTCTGACCACTGAAGCCATTCCATCGGCCTCTGAGGGTTCCCACCATTTTTTGGAAGGATAATTTTATGCTCAAAACTCAATTCTGTTCCTGCTTTCACTGGGGACTAGTTCTCAGCTTCAGAATTGCTCTGGTAACTCTGCAGTTGCGTTGATAGTTCCAGAGGGGAGCACAGTCCCTGCACAGAACAGATGGAGACACATTTTCAGGACCATTCAACTTTGCTGTAACTCCGTGTTTGTTATAACAATTCCTTCTGCTGTAACAGGCAGAGTAAAATTTGGCCAGTGCTCTTGAAAACCTGTAATCCTGAACTTGGATAAAATTAGCCTGGTATCCAAGTCCTCCCAGATCCAAAATGCCTTCCATACCTGCTGGCTTCAGTGGCACTGGGGATTTTGGCAGCTTGCACAGCAGCAGCAAATTCAGAATATTTTTGCGTGCGTCAATCCGCGCTTGCACGTGCCTGCAATGCATGGCTCCAGCAATCCCTGGGAAATCTCCCCTTTCCCAGGAAGATCCCAGCTCCAGCTTCTTCCATGTGGCCATGTGTGCTCAGCAGGGAGTCAGGGGAGAGGCAGAAAGTTGCTGCTTTAAAGCACTTGGTTCCAGAGGTGAAACAGAATTTAGGAGAGGTCAAAATCAGCTCGGTTTAGCACAGGGAAACTCCTGGGATGTCCAAGCATTGCCATGCAGATCCACCTCTTTTTTTTTTTCCTGCTGGGAAAATGAAGCAGACTGGCAATTCCTGGCCTCCATCACTACGGACGTTTGGCTGCGATGGAACTTTGAGCCCTGGAATGACAGGAATAAAACCCCAACAGGTCATGAGCTCAGAGCTGAGCAGTGGCAGCACCTCACTGCCAGGGCTGCTGCTCTCCTGCCGTACTCATCCACGTCCTACCTGGCCAGATTTTGGGGAGGGAGGAGGGAGGAAGCGCCTCAAGGTGAGCAAATCAAACCTGTGAGCCTGGCCCTGAGAAGTCCTGCTTTACCAGGTGCCCATAGGCTGAAGTTTTGCAGCTGTTCCTCATTCCTGTGGTGAGGAACGGGGCAAGACTCTTTTATCCAAAGCTTTCAGAGGTGTTCTGGAGCTGTGGAAAAGCAGGAACTCTGCACTGGGATGCCGGGCAGCTCCTGCCTGGCTCTCTGCAGGGCTGGTGCAGAAATCTGTGAGGGAAAAACACCAGGCAAAGTATTTTCCTTCCAGGGCCATCCTTAATGCCTGGAAAATTGAAAGGCTAAATCCTGGAAAAGCTGATCTAAGAGAGGAACTAATTCAGGGCTTCTTCTTGTTGCTTTGTTTTCATGTGTTGGTTTTGGGGTGGGGAAAGCAGACAGAGAGCAAACAGCCAGTGTATCAAATTTGGATTAAATCAAACTTTTTGTTCCTACACTGACTGCTAGGGGAGATTTTGAAAATTTATCAAGGGCAACAAAACAGCCTTAATTAACTGAGACATTAATGTTCCTTGCTTCTGAGCCTGCTTTTTTGTTCTCCTCTCCGTGCGATCGTGGCATGGAATCCTGTCTTAACAAAAGCCACTTCCCAGTAGCCCACAGGATGTCCAGGAACAGGAGATGGGGTCAGAGAATCTCCCCACCAGCGACATTCAGTGCAAAATCCCTGCTTTGCTAAAATCCTACAATATAGGCAAATCCCCACAGTTGCCAAGGTTGAATTCCCATGCTCTGCTGCCTCAAAATGCCTTTAAAAACCCCGGGCTCTGTGTGCTCTGTGAGCAGTCTGCAGCTTTTCCAGAGTGCACACACAATTCCCCTGGCAGAGGATGAGCGGAGCAGGATGACTTTCAGCCGGGACTCATCGCTTTTTACATTGCACAGAGTTAAAAACACGACTTCTGCCCGGGGAATTTGATATTCAGTGCCAATTAATTTTTGTAATAGGAGCAGGGACTTATCCCCTCGCTCCCCCAGGCACCTTTAGTCTCAGACTCAAAGGCTGGGTTGGAGTCTTTAATTTTCCCGTGGCCTTTTCCTGAAGAGCAGCAGTGCCACGATGAGGACGGGGACTGGGCTGGGAAAGGTGGCGGCTTCGGGGCAGGGAAGTCCCAACCTTTCCCTTGTAAAACCCTCAGATGTGGGTAAATCCTGCTGGGCTGGATTTGGGGCTCCAAGCCCTGGCTGCTCCCTGCTCCTCGCTCCCCTCGCACCCTCGTGTCACTGTGCCTTCGTTCGCTCGAGGAAATGATGCCAAGACCGGAGCCTGGCACTCTCACTTTGCATCCCATCCCGCAGGTGTGCGCGGAGCAGGGGGAGCTCCTTTTGCAGCCGGTTTTCTGTGCGAGCCCGGGACAGGTTTGTGCTGAGGACGCAGGGCTGGCGTGAGCCCAAGCTGTGTGTGATCCTACCAGTGCTTTAAGCAGCCAGAAGCGTGGTTCTTCCCCTACCTCTGAGCGCTCGATGCTGCTAAAATCTCTGCCGTTCGTCCCCCCGTGCTCCAGCCCCTCTCTCAGACTGACTCTGGCTCTGTTTGCAAGATATCCACGTTGTTCTGAAGCATGCACCTCTCTCTGTATAGTCCCAATCTTCTGATTTTATGGAATACTTATGCCTGTTTGCATTACGGTCAAAATAAAAAAGTGAACTAAGACTTGGCAGTTCTTCTCTCCTCTCTGGGTTTTTAACACCGGAAGGCTGCTCCAGGTCTCTGCTGATGCCTTGGCCTCGCTCTGCTCTGCCACCTGTAATTCCAGGCTGCCATAAATAGCAGGGACAATCAGCAGTACCTGCTCACCTGCCAGACACGCACACACCGCCTCGTGAGGTGCCCTGAGTCACAGCATTCCGTGGATCCCTTCATTTATCCCGTGTCCTCGGGGAAATGTCACAGCCCAGCGAGGGGGGCTGGCTGTGTGCAATCCAGGGTAAGTTTTGGAGCCTTGGGAACGCAGCAAAAGCAGTCCAGGCAGGAGCTGGGTATGCAGGGCATCCACGTACCCCAGGGTGGAAAGGGCCACAAAGGAGATCTCTGGCCAAGGGGGATCACGGGGGATCCCCTGCGAGCAGCAGGCTCAGCCTGGACCCTCCCCATGGGATCTGGGAGGGGAGGCAGCCTGGTAGAAGACCATTCTGCCAGTCCTCTCTGCCATTTCCAGAGGCCTGGAAATGGCAGAAAGCAGCCAGGGGAACGAGACAGAAATATGGGAATGGTTTTTCCCACGGGAAAAGATTTTCCCCTCTAAGGGGGATCCTTCCAGTACTTGAAGGGGGCTTACGAAAAAAGAGGCAGAGTGATTTTTCACACGGGCAGGGAATGGCTTCCCACTGCCAGAGAGCAGGATTAGGTGGGATAGTGGGAAGGAATTGACCCCTGGGAGGGTGGGGAGGCTCTGGCACAGGGTTCCCCTTTGGATACCGATACACATTGATCCACCTTAGATGTTTCTACCTATTGATGGGTCCCCTCTGTGCACCCCCTTTTAGATATTGACACACATTGATAAGTCTCCTTTTGGTGCCTCCTTTCAGATATTGATACACATTGATAAGGTTCCATTTGGCACCCCCTTTAGATATTGATACACATTGATAAATCTCCCTTTGGTGCCTCCTTTCAGATATTGATACACATTGATAAGTCTCCTTCTGGCACCCCCTTTTAGTTATGGATACACATTGATATGTTCCCTCTGTGCATCCCCTTTTAGATATTGATACACATTGATAAATCCCCTTTTGGCACCTCCTTTTAGATATTGATACACATTGATAAATCCCCTTTTGGCACCTCCTTTTAGATATTTTTACACATTGATAAATCCCCTTTTGGCACCTCCTTTTAGATATTTTTACACATTGATATGTTCCCTCTGTGCACCCTTTCAGGTATTGATACACATTGATAAATCTCCTTTTGGCACCTCCTTTTAGATATTGATACACATTGATATGTTCCCTCTGTGCACCCTTTCAGGTATTGATACACATTGGTAAGGTCCCATTTGGTTTCCCCTTTCAGATATTGACACACATTGATGAGATCCCCTTTTGGCACCTGTTTTTCAATACTGATACACTTTGATAGGTCCCCTTTGAGCACCCCCTTTTTGATATTTAAACAAATCAATGAAATCCCCTCTCTGCACCCCTTTAGATATTGATACACATTGACAGGTCTCCTCTGTGCAGCCCTCTTCGATATTGACACCATCGATAGGTCCCCTCCGGGCACCCCAAATTAGATATTGATACCCACTGATGAGGTCTTCCTTTTGGCATCCCCTTTTTGATATTGATACATTTTGATAAGACCCCTTTGGACACCCCCTTTCCGATATTGATACACAGTGGTAGATCCCGCTGTGCATCCCATTTCCAATAATGATCACATCGATGAGGTTCCTTTGGACACCCCCTTTCTGATACTGATCCACACTGATGAGGTCCCTTTCTGCCCCCCCATTTCCCATATTGATACAGATCGATGAGGGCCCTTTTCAGCACTCTGTTTCCAATTGATCAAATTGATGAGGTCCCTTTTTGACCCTGTTTCCGATATTGATCACATCCATGAGGTCCGTTTTTGGCACTTTGTTTCCAACACTGATCACATTGATAAGGTCCGGTTTTGGCCCCCATTTTCCCTATTGATACACATCGATGAGGTCCTTTGTGGCCCCATTTCCGATACTGATCACATTGATAAGGTTCCTTTTTGGCCCCGTTTCTGATAGTAATCACATTGATAATGTCCGGTTTTGGCCCCATTTCCACTATCGATCACCCCACGAGGTCCCTTCTGGGCCCCTCATTTCCACTATCGATCACCCCACGAGGTCCCTT
>WAAG01076528.1:32632-56862 GCA_013390105.1 Tichodroma muraria | reverse complement strand
GCTTCCGCCTCAGGTGGGCACCGCAGCACGGCCCGGCCCGCCCGGGCTCGGGGCGCAGGGAATGGGCGCCCCCGGCGTTCAGCGGCACCCCCGGGGGTGGTCGGGCCGGCCCGGCCCGGCCTGGGAGGGTCGCGTGTGCCCGGGGTGGTGGGAGTGCCGCCGTCACCGCCCGATCCCTGCGTGCCTTCCCGGCTCCTCCCGGGCTGGATGAGTCTGCGGCGCTCCGGGTGGGATCGTGGGGGCGCAGAACGTCTCGGGTGGGAAGGGAGCCTTAAACCCGCCGTTTGAGCCCGAGCCCTGGGCAGGGACACGTTGCGCTGTCCCAGGTTGCTCCAGGTTTCTCCAGCCTGGCCTGGAACACTTCCAGGGATGGGGCAGCCGCAGCTTCTCCGGGCAGGTGGCCTGCACTGCTCCAAGGACTTCTACCAGGCTGCCTCCCCTCCCAGATCCCATGGGGAGGGTCCAGGCTGAGCCTGCTGCTCGCAGGGGCTCCCTCTTGGCCAGAGATCTCTTTTGTGGCCTTTTCCACCCCAGGGCATGTGGATCCCCTGCATTCCCAGGGCTCTGGCTGTGGAACCATGCGCTGGGGTTGTGGATTGGCCTTCCTGAGCCCTCCAGGAGCTTCCAAAACAGCAGCCAAGACCCATCTTCAGGACCGATGCTGGACAGCAGAGAGGTGTTTATTCGTGAGGATTTGGGGAGAGCTGTTCTCACAGATACCCAAACCCTCGGGACGGGCTTTTGCTGCTGTTTTGTTTCCCCCAGGGTGCTGTGCTCAGTGACCCCGTTCATGTTTTGGCCGGGGATGAAGGCTGGGTGCGATCCTGGTGGTGCTGTGCTGGTTTCAGCAGTCCTGGGGGCACCTCCCCTCACCCCGAGGCTGTCCAGGGTAGCACCTGCTCATCCCTTACCTGCTTCTGTCTGTGTTGGCACAGGAAGAGCAGCAGAATTGCTTTCTCTAACTGCCACTTGGCTCCTGAAATTCAGCACAGCCCAGGTGAGGGGATTGTTCCCTTTTCCTTGGGGGGAGAAAAAAGCTGCTGAACAGTTACAGCTTCCCCACTCTGCCAAGCCGTGGCTCTGGGATTGACTTTCATTAGCTCATGCAGTTCCTGCAAGTTTCACCCTGGTTGGGATCCAGCACCTGGAATGGGATGTGGTGGGTAATTGGCACATGCTGCTTCCTTACTCTCTCCTTGAGAATGGAGTTTTTGGCAGGAGTTTTCAACCTGACTCTGGCTGGATTCCATCGTGAGCAATGGCACTTTCATCTTCCTAAAATTCCCGCTGTCCTTCCAACCCATGAAATTCTCCTTTCTCATCCCAAAATAAAGGACTGTGATGGTTATTGGGAGGTGGCTGCATTTCAGCAGTAGCTGAAGGGCCAGGTATTCATCAGGAGGGAGGTTGTTATGTAATGTGGGATTATTTGGCTTTATTTTGTGAAGGAAAATTGCAGGGGAGTTTTATTATTAACCAGCAGTGAAATATCTTTCAGGTGTGGTTTGGACACTGGTAATAATTATTATACAGGAGTGGTTTCAGTATTTGGCTAATTAAATGTATAAATGTATACATAACCTGAAAAGAACCTAAGACAACCCATGGAGCTGAAGGAAAATGTTTTGTATGAACCAGTAATAATGAACAGCATTTCAAAATGTGGAATAAATCGCCCAGCAAACGAAAAGAAACCCCTTTCTCTCAGCTTCATTTCCAAAATATTTCCATCTGTGCTCATTCTTGTTCATGTTTCTCGCACAAGTGATCCTGGTGTCTTCACAGCAGCAGGAATTGCACTGCTGGCACATGTTTTATGGCACAAAGCTGTGTTGTGGCACCACACACCCACTTTATTCAAAAAGGTTCTGCTAACAGCCCCCGAAACATGCCCTGAAGTTGGATTTTCAGCTGAACCTTGAAATTCTGACTAAGCTGTGAAATGTGTGGACTTTGAGTCTCAGTAAAGGCGGTTTTTTTTACAAGAAAGCTGTGAGGTATTTTTTTTTTTCCTTCAAACAATTATTTCTTGTCTCAAAACCAAACTGCAGAAGCATTTAGCTGTCACAATTTGACTTCAGGATTGTGTTTTCCTCCCATGGATGTTGCCACCAGCAAGGGCAGTGGAGGGAGCTGTGTTTTGTGCAGCCTTTTAATGAGCTCCCCGAGGTGGTAGGAAGAGCACAGGACAAAGAATTCCCCTTCTGTTCAGTGCCAGGTTGGCTTCCACGTGACACTTCTTTGTGGTAAACTCTTTTAATTATAAAACTGAAGCATTTAGGATGTTTAGGTATTGAAATCCTAGAGTGGGAGCCTCTCAGGGTTTCAGGAGAGCTTGCTTTTAAATAATCATTAAAGCGCAGCTGCAATCAGGGAGTTGTGCTTTGATGTCTGAGGTAATTTAATACAGTTTAAAGCTGGGCGGTGTCCGGGCACTGTCTCAGCTCCTCAGGTCGTTCTGGAGGTTCTCAGGGATGTGAAATATTAATGGTGCTGTTAATTTGTGTGTGTCTGTGCAGGTGGCCATCCCTGCTGAAGTACTACAGCCACAGTGACGGTGTCAGCTGGCTGGAGGAGTACAAGGCGCGGCACAACGCGGGGCTGGAAGCACAGAGGATTGTGGCTTCCTTCTCCAAAAGGTTCTTCTCAGAGCATGTAAGTCCTCCTCTCTTCGTGTGTGTGTGCGGCAGCCTGGCCACTTGTCTGATAGAATCATTAATAGAATCCTTAATTGAATCATTAAGGTTGGAAAAGACCTCCAAGGTCGAGTCCAGCCACTGAACCTTGTCCCTGAGCACCACATTTTGCATTTTCTGAACCCTGTGAAGGACAGTGATTGCACCACTTCCCTAAGAAGCTTGTTCCAGTTCTTGGTAACCCTTTCAATTACCCCTTTCAATAAATCAATTTTTCCTAATATCCAACCTAGAGCTCCCCTGGAGCAGCTTGAAGCTGTTTTCTCAGCACTGCCTGAGCGTTCACATAACTAGGTTGTATTCTTCTCTAAAAATTCTTAAGCCATTCAAAAGTTGTTTATTCTTTAGGGGGTTTTTGCCTTTTTAAAAATGTGTTTATTTTGTATTTACTATTATTTTTATTAGGAAAAAGTACTTCTTTCCCCAGAGGGTACTGGGCACTGCCCAGGCTCCCCAGGGAATGGGCACGGCCTGGAGGCTGCCAGAGCTCCAGGAGCCTTTGGACAGCGCTCCAGGGATGTGCTGGAATTTTGGGATGTCTATGCAGGGCCTGGAGTTGGAGTGGATGATCCCTGTGGTAGTTCAGAATATTCCACTGTAATTCGAAGATTCACCTTCCTTGATAGTGATCAATACTTTTTATTAGTTTCTCTTGCCCCTCTCTCCACATCACCTCAACCGTGCAGTCAGAGATTTTGTCTTTCCTGACTTTGTGTGAAAATGCTGAAACACAGCCAAAAGGGGAGAGAGTTCCAAATCCAGAGGTGTGTGGAGTGCAGCACACTCTGGGATTGCATTCAGCCCTGAAAGCTCTTTGCTTTTTGCTGGCAGTTCAGCCCTGGCTCTGGGAATTCTGAGGGCCACAGAGGTTGTTGACACAAAGCACAGCTGCTGTTTCTTGCTGCAGACCTTGTGCAAGGACGAGTTCTGAGAGCTGTCACAAGCCCTTTGAGTTCAGGAGCAAGGCACAGCAGGGCCACCCAGCTGCAAAGTGTGTTTTTGAAGTTCTCCAGCCAGCCATGACCCTGAGATGCTTCTGTGTTCAGGGGGGAAAAGGTGAAAATGTGGTGGCTCACACTGACGTGCAGATGAAACAGGAGTTACTTGGCTGTTTGCTTAGTAGGTGGCTGTGGATTTTGGCGAGCTGTACAGCTGGGTCAGCCTGGAATTCTGTGAATAAAGCATAAAAACTGCCTGTAACTTTGGCTGGATTCAAAATTCCACACAGGAGCCACTAAACAGCCCCTTTTTATGGCTCCTGTGCAGAAGGAAGGGAGCACGGCCAGGTGGGTGTTTGATGTCTCCTGGCTGCTCTGTTCTGCAGCAGCCAGACATCTGTCCATGGGGAATTGTCAGAGCATTAGCTGGGAGAAGAAGCTCCTGGATTCCTCCTGTTTTGATCATGTATGCAAATACTTTGGAGAGACCATTAAGCAGTACCCAAAGGCCTCATGATGAGAACATCTCCTGTGGGGCCAGAAACTGCAGCTTGATTCTCTGCTCAGAACTGAGAGGAAAAGCCTTGCAACCCATATATGAGCCCATATCCTATAGTGAAAAGCTTGAAAGCCCAGTTTTTTTACAGTTCAGCCAAAGTTTAGAAAGTAATTCTGGATTCTGGAAGAAAATAGCTGTTCTGAATATAGATGCAGAAGTGGTTGTTGCAAAAAATAAAAGGCTCCTGCCTCTTCATTCCTTCTCCCAGGATGAATCTCCTGCACGGGGGGGAGTATGGAGAGGTTCAGTCAACCACAAGCTGGAGTTGATTCCACCTTAAAATCACCTTCAGCTTGTGCCCACCCTGCACAAATGTGATTCTGCTGGTCCTGAACTCAGCATCACAGCCTTAAATGCTGTAGAGTTTGGCTGAAATTGCTCCAGGATGTTCCTGGGGTTCTCAGTGGAATAATAAATCCATGAGTACAGGCTGTGAGTATTTGGGGAGCAGGGCATTTTTAAGTCTTCCATAAATAAAAAAAAACATTGGAGGAATTTGGTTTTGATGCTTTTTCTGAAGTTATGGGAGAATCTGTTGCACTGTCCGTAACTCCTTATCTGCTTTGGCAGGTCCCCTGTGATGGATTCAGTGACATTGAGACTCTGGGGTGCCCCAGCCACTTCTTTGAGGATGAGCTGATGTGTATCCTCAACATGGAAGGAAGGTAAGAGAGGGCTGAGAAACGGCAGGGGTTTCCCTCTTTCACCAGTTCAAGGAGAAAAATACCCTGGTTAATGCCTGACCTCAGCTTCTGCCCTTGGTCACTCATTAAACTCATTAAAGTTTCCAAAACGAAATCTCTTCCATGAAAGTGTAAGGTTTTTTTATGGTAAGTTCATTAAAAATGAACAAGCTTGATATATAAAGGCAGAGCTATGTACATTTCAGAAATGTCTCATTTTACAGATAAGAAGTTAAACATGTCCTTGTACTTGTCAGTTTTCCACAGTTTTCATTAAGTTCTCGGTATACTGCCTGTATTTTGGACGGTCTCCAGTCACAGAACTAGATATAAAATACACTAGAACTCAGAGTATCCAGCTAATTCATTGTGTATCCCAAGTCATTATTCATTCAACTGGGATCAACTGTTTCCTCCTGATGCAGGCTCACTTGGGACGTACAAATCAAAACCCTTGTGCTGGGATAGGCGTGGCAGTACCAAGATCAGATCAAAATCCCTTTTCAGTTCTGGCAACCTCTATCAATCATGTTATGCCAAAAAAAAACCCCAAGCACTACAAATCTGTAGCAGGCCTTGCTAAGGCCTGATTTCAGGCCTTGCTAAGGCCTGATTTCAGAATAAAGTGAGTATTTCCAGAAGAAATCATGGAAACATCATCCCACAAGAAGATCCTCTGGCTTTGTGCTGCTTTTTGTTGTTTATTTCCTTGCCAGCTCGTGGCATCTCCTGGGACATATCCATCCCATGCACCCTCATCTCTGCCTAAGCAGTTCCCATCCTCTTGTTCCTTTTTGATTTAAGCCTGGATCAGTTTGCTGAACTGATTTGCAGGATTAGGCCAGAGCAGCAGAGGGAAGCAGGAATCCTTCAGGATTGCCACCATAAATCCCTGTACCGTGAAATTCCAGCTTTTTCTTTCCTTTTCTGAGCTGCAGTAGGTTGGCCCAATTTTTGTCCCCAAAGAAGCAACTGAGTTGAATTCAGCCACTGCAAAATTTGCAGTTCTGTAAATTATTCAGACAGGTGGTAAATAAAACTCCTGGTTTTTATCTGCCTGGTAATCTCATCACCTTGATTAACAGTGGGCAAGATGAGTAAGTTTATTTGAAGGTTTTATTTGCTTTATTTGAAGGGTTTTCTGCTGGTACCACCTACCTGGGCTGGGTTTGGTGTGGTACAAAGCTGTGATAAATGTCCTTAATGGGGCCTAATAGCCTTGATTAGAGGGACTCTTAATAGAGCTTGAAAAAACCCAACTGGAATGGCAATCATCTCATTTTTGCCTTTTCCCATCTATTTTATTGCCTTCTCTATCTGAGCTGGGCCTGAGCATCTCTCATTTGACAACTGGTTAAAAAGCTTTTGAGGCTTTGCACTGGCCAAATGCCTCCCCATAAAGCAGAATTGATGCTAATTACACCCTGATTAAGCTGTAGGCATTGCCATTCAGGAGCATTAGGCTAAATCATTTCCTTGGAAGATGTCCCAATAAAGCAGTTGTCCCTATTGAGGATCCCAGTTTATTGGAAGAAGATAAAATATTATGAGATATCATTGTCCTGCTGTCCTGGAGGATGGAGAGGCTTTAGAAAGTGATGGGGCTTTACTGTAAAAAGTTTTGGAATTGTGTCATCTACAGACCAACTGTTGATCTCGTCCTGCCTTTTCGGAGCTACAGAGTTGGTTTTCCTCTGGGGAATTTTGTTTTTCTTCTGAATGCTGTTGGGCTGACATTCATGTCCTTCATCAATCCATTTTTAATGCTGAGAGGATGCTTTAGGAGTGGCTCTGGAGAGATGCAGTCAGACAGAGGGTAATGTTTTATGGATAAAGTATAGGATTTTAATCAGATATTCCTGAGCTCCTTTAATTAGGATCTGTGTTGTTTCCCCTGATAATGTGTCTTCTCAGAACTATGTATCAGAGATGGGATGAAAATTGGAGATGATAGGGGCAATAGTTTTGCAAGTTGTGTGGCTTTTTATGATAAATTCCTCTCAACGTTCCCCTTTTGGGTTGACTTTCAGTGACAATGCTTGATGAGAAAAACAATAAACTGTAAACTTGTATTCACTGGAAAACTTAAACCAGCTGTTCACCCTTCAAATACTTATTTAGGGAAATGCTTCCTCTTGTGTTTAACTGTGCAGGAAAGGTCTCACCTGGAAGTACTATGCAAAGAAAATTCTCTATTTCCTACGGCAGCAGAACATATTAAAGAACCTGAAGGAGTATCTGCAGCGGCCCACGGAGCGGCAGTCCTTTCTGGAGGGTGAGTCCTTGGCAGAAAGCCCAGCCAGAGCACCTAAATGGCAGCTCTCCATCATGGTTTGGCTTGCAAGGAGCCTGCCTTGCTCAGATTCCAGCAAGCCCTTGGCTAATGACTCAGAATTCAGGTTGGATTTTGGATCTGCCTGGAATCCTCCCCATCCCACAGCAGCGTTGCGTCAAGATGTCAGGATGGCATCAGGAGCTGTCAGTGCTGTGTGCTTGAAGAATCACCCCTGGACTGCTGGGCTGGAGGCAGAAGGTGCTAAAAAAACCACTGGAATCTTGAACAGCGTGCTGAGAAAATGAGCTGTAGCTCAGCATCCTAATTACTGACATTGCTGCTGTGGGCCCTGGGCTGCATTCAGCTGAGCTGATTCCCAGTCAGCTCCCTGCTTTCCCCTTTCCCAGTGTCAGGAATTTTAAAAATTAGAGACAGGACTTCTGAATTGCTTTAGATGGTGTTTTTTATTTTTTCTTATCTTCTACGTAGGCAGGAAGGGTGAGTTTGGCTCACATCTCTACAGCATGGTTCAGAAGGTCACAAGACCTCTAGTTACAAAACCTTTTAAGGATTTATTAACCAATAAAATACTGCCACAAATATTATTTTTGGCTTTAACCCAATAGTTAGTTATTTTGTATATGTTTTTCTGCAGTGGGGACTTTCTTAGCCAATCAGAAAGTCACACACAGCTTACATTGTTTACATTCTAAAACTTCTTTGTAACTACTTCTATATCTTAAATTTTAAACTCTAAACTCTAAACCTTCCACTACCTAGCTTAGCATGTTTCTACTTAAACTACAAATCTGCATTTTTGCTTCTAGTGTCTAAATTTGGAAACCTTTTCCCAGGGTCTCAGATCAAACCTTGCATTTAATTCTAAGCTTTGGCCTGCAGGCCCAGTGATGTGAGAGCTCTCTGTATTTTGGATTCCACCACCCAGGAACTCCTCAGATAAGGGCAGGGAGCAAGCAGAAGGAATTGTTGTAGCCTGAGCACTGGGAGTGTCTCAAGAACTGAGTGCTGGACTTTGGTGGGAAACAAATCCAAGTCCAGTCACTGGACTTGGTGGGAGGGCACTTACACCTGCTAAGAAAGAAAAAGCTCTTTCTTCTGCTTCTTCTGCTCTTCATGCCCTCAGTCTGGTGGATTATTCTCCTTCTGTCTTCTGAATGGCTCAGAAGCTGCCAGGGGCTGTAGAAGAGTTCCTTCCTCTTGGGTACACACTCCAAACTGTCCCTAAAAGAGGACAAAAGGGGATGTAACACCTGAGCTGGCCCTTGTTAATGCATTAGACTTGAAGAAGGGGCTGTTAGGGCAAGAAAGGAAAGCAAAAAATGGCTTTTTCTAGGAAAAAACAAACTAATTATGAGACTCAGTCATGTGGGTCACAAATATGTGTGATTTGTCTGCCATGAGGGTGCCTTTGAAGCACCAGCAGGAAGTTTTTTGGGAATTTTCACCTGGCCAGCACAGGGAACACTTTGGGAGGACAAAGAGGAGACGCAGGGCCCTGCTGAGTTCCTTGATTTACAGGCCTGTCATGGACATGCTGACAGAGCCATGGAGGAGGCTGGAAGAGGTATGGTCCATGCAAAATCCTTACAGCTGATTCCAAAGATTGAGCAAGAGGAGGCTTTGGAAACAGCAGTGGTGCCAAGGAGAAGGTTCTGTGAAAAGGAAGTGTTTTCCTGCAGAGGCTTGGGCAGGAGGAACGTGAAAGTTCGTTCTGTTCTGTGTCGTGTTAGGAAGATGGAGAGCAGGTGTGGAAGAGAAAGATGAATGTAGCAGACAAGGAAATGATGAACAAGGATGATATGGAGGATGTGGCAGGGAGAAATCGGAGCTGAGGCAGTTGGAGGGAAGCTGGGATTGTTTCAGGCTCTGAACAAAGATCTCTGTCCATTGGGGAGGTGCCAGGGGCTGCTGTGTGAGTGCCCCAGTGGCAGGGGCTGCTGGACAAGCCTGATCCAGCAGCATTCCTGCTCAAGGTACAGATACCTTCCAGTGTGGTGGAGAGGGGAATACTGAGTTCAGCTGGTAGTTTCTCATGTCAGCTCATTCTCTGCATTTTGTGTGACAAATCCAGTGGATGACGGCAGGTTTCAAACAGAGCTCTGCTGTTCTGCTGCAACCACTCGCTGCATGCCTGGAATGTAGAGCAGGCAAAACCAAGCAAAGAAAAAACTGAAGTCCTGTTTCTTATGTAGTTTGTTTTTTCCAGGTGCTGTTTTGATTGATCAGTACTGTAACCCCCTGTCAGACATCTGCCTGAAGAGTGTGCAGGCTCAGGTGGACGATATCACGGACAAAGTGCGCAAAGTGCTGCGGACCAAGAACCCCAGGCACCCCAGCTTGGCTTCCAAGGCAGGTACTGTACAGAAATGTGCTTTCCTGCAGAGCCTTCCTGCACCTCTGCACAGCTGAAACAGCTGGGGAGTTGTGGCAGCTTAAAGAGCTGTTGTTTTTATCCCCTGGCAAACAAAATTCTGACATTTACTTAAGCCATCATTCAAGAGACAGCTGTTCAATAGCTCAGGGCTCAGTCCATCTGATGCTGAAATAATTGGGAGGGGAATTCTATTTTCTCCCATTTGTCCCTGAATTCTTACTAGTTCTGTTATCTATAGCTGAGCTGTGGGACTGGGAAACCTCCTCTTTCCTGCCAATCTCAGAAAGTCATCAGTAGAGAGGTGCATGTTTATCATCTCCAAAGGTCAGGCAGCATTTTGCTCCTTGGTTTTACAAACACTGAGTAATTTCTGACTTTCAAGGAGAGACTGAGCCTGCCCATGTGAAGATTTCATTGCATAAAGGTTGAGTGCTCCTGTTTTCCCCGTCTTTATTTCACTGCTTGTGTTTCCAGGAGAGGTTCTCATTCCAGAAGTGGAACTTCAGAGGCAGGTGCTTGATGCCATGAACTGTGTCCTGTATGAGCAGCTGAAATACAAAGGAAATGAGCTGGATTACTACAACTCCCTGAATTCCTACATTCACCAGGTATGTGTGTGCTAGGCAAAAACTGGGAGGCTGCAAGGCTTGAGACACTTTGTTTGTCTGCATGTAGCCTAACAAATAATTCTCTGTGAAGAGAAACTCTTAAATAAATATGTCATCCTTCAGTGCACAGTCTGTCAAGTTATATTTTCAGTTGTGAAATCAACCCTTGAAATTCGTATTTTTCTTAAATCCCACCTGTGTTTTTGTCACATTTTTCTCCCCCAGGTTTTGATCCGCAGGACAGGAATTCCCATCAGTTTGTCTGTGCTTTATTTAACAATTGCCAGGCAGCTGGGAGTCAAACTGGAGCCTGTCAACTTTCCCAGCCATTTCCTGCTGCGATGGTGTCAAGGGAAAGAAGGGTGAGTGACCTGCTGAACTCTGAAATCGTGCCCACAGTGACAAAAATCAGAAAACATTTACAGCTCCAGACCTACGTGAGAGTGTTTAATTGTGTTCCATCTGCCTGTACAGAGGGAAAGATCAGATCTTTAGGAAAGTTTTCCTGGAACTCAGGTGCTGCTGCTGAATGCTGACAGATTTCCTGCTCTAGACCTAGAGAATGTTTAATTATTTTCCATCTGGAATTAAAACCTTTGCAGAGGAAAAAATCAGATCTTTAGGAAAGTTTTCCTAGGACTCAGTGCTGCTGCTGCTGGGTAATATCAGATTTCCTGAAATAATAATACCCATGAGGTGGTGTGAGAATTATGGAAAAGAGAGGGGGTATCAGATAGTCCCTGCTTAGGAGGGAGCTGAGGACTGAAGGACACGGGTTGGAAGTGCTGAGGGAAGAACAGAAACAGCAAATCCTGCTTTACCACGAGACCCTGATCACAGTTTGGGCTCTTTGTTGCCTCTTCAGAAGCACGGATATTTTTGACTACACCTACATCGATGCCTTTGGGAAGGGGAAGCAGCTGACAGTGAAGGAGTGCGAGTACCTGATCGGGCACCACGTGACAGAGGAGTTCTATGGAGTGGTGACTTCCAAGGAGGTCCTGCAGCGCATGGTGGGGAATCTCCTGAACCTTGGCAAGAGGTGAGTTGAGGATCCACACCCTGGGAAAAAGGACCCAGGGTACACAGGTGTCTGTGTGTCCAATATTGCTGCTTCCAAAAGGTGTCACTCCCCTCGTGAGAGCCTGAAAATTCCGTGTGTCACAAGGCACTGGAAGAGGAAGATGAATGTAACAGGCAAGGAAATGATGAACAAGGATGATATGGAGGATGTGGCAGGGAGAAATCGGAGCTGAGGCAGTTGGAGGGAAGCTGGGATTGTTTCAGGCTCTGAACAAAGATCTCTGTCCATTGGGGAGGTGCCAGGGGCTGCCGTGTGAGCGCAGAGCTGGTGGGTGCTTTCAGTCGCCTGCATCTGAGTGGAAACAAAAATACTTAGTGAACTAGTTCCTTCTTGCATATAGGTGAAACCTTATTAAAGAAAGGCCTTACAAAATCAGACCTCATTACTTTACCTAAATTAATAGCTAGCTTAGCAAGTTCCTGTAAGAACCTACTACTTTCATGAGAACAGAATCTCGTAAAAGTTTACTTCTTATAAAAAAAAATCTAAAAATAAAAATCAGTTTACATAACAATCTACTCTTGTGAGAAAAACAGTTCACACCTGCAAAAATGAAAAGTATCTCATGAGAATCCATAAGAAAGTAAACTCCAAAAATAAAGAAGTTTAATAGACATGTAGACTTTGTGTTACCGACCAATGAACAAAGTTTCAGTAAATTATTAACCAATTAAATTCAAACACGGTGCCTTCTAGTACCATATAAAAATGAACTGTGTACAATAAAGATCAGCTGTTCTGCACAAGGAAACAAGTATCTCATTTCTATCTCTAACTCGAAGTCTATAGCAACAGTTCCTCCCAAGAAAATAGACAAGGTATTTTATTTTCTCTGTGAAAAGCTGATAGGGACTGTCCACTGTAAGAGCAGGGCCACCTTCTGTCCTGTGGCAGGCACAACCCTTGTGTTGAAAGGAGCATTTTCAGAGACACTGTTGGTGTGTAGAACATTAAGTTTTATTTTCAAATCCTCCTGACAATCCCTTTCCCAAGCAGCCGTAGACAGACTCACAGGAGTGGAAGGATTGTTTCAGGTGTCAGGGCAACAAAAGGAAATGGCTTGGAGAGTGGATTCTCTGGGATTATCTGACCAAGGAGCAGAGCAGTGGGTGGAAGGGCAGTGTTCAGTGGTCAGCTGTGGGGTGCTTTTCCTTGTAGCAGGCTGATGTGGTGGGTGACAGTCCATGCTGGAGTCACTGTTGTGAGCCTGCTGTACCTGCAGCATATCCTGGGGACTGCCCCTGTCCCTGGGAGCTCTGGGCACAGGGTTGCAGAGCCTCACAGCTGAGTTTCCTTTCTGCTGCCAGAGAGAGCACTGACCAGTCCTACCAGCTCCTGAGAGACTCCTTGGACCTGTACCTGGCCATGTATCCAGACAACGTGCAGCACCTCATGCTCCAGGCCAGGTTATACTTCCACCTGGGAATCTGGCCAGAAAAGGTACCTGGGCACTCAGGGGAATGTTTTGGGGAAGGCTGAGCACTGTTAACACTGGGTTATTGATTTTTGGGCTATGTCAGCCTGCATTACAGTCTGCCATGAGTTGTTTCTGTAATAAATGCAGTTGGAGGAGTTCTCACATTGCAGGGAATCAATTTGAAGAAGGGAGAGTGGATGATTCTTGTCTCCTTGTCCTGGGGGAGACTTGGGAGCATCCTTGAGTCATAATTTATGAATTACAGCTTGTCTTGCAACCAAGACTGTGAACTGTGAGTTATAAGAGCATCCTGTTTGCTCTGTGCCTAAATTGTGGTAAAACTCCTGCTAGGCTCCTGGAAAAGGGCAATTACCTTATCAGAAAACTTCAGGAAGTTATCTTTTATAAATAAAACCAAAGCTGTGCTCCCAACCTTGGCCACACAGTCTGTGGCTCTTGTGAAAAAGCAGCTTGGTATTCCTGTCCTTGGAATTCCTTTTTCTTCAGGGTAACAACTCCAGTCCTGTTATCTTGGGAGTGTGGGAAAGAAGGTGCTGAGATTTGCAGGTTGTCCGGATCATCCAAGGCTTTCAGTGGATCAGGAGAAGGCACAGGGAAGAGCCTGTAACTCAGAAAAGTCTGATTTTTTAGTGTGCCACTGCAGCACAGAGTTTTTTCCTACTCAAAATTCCCTGTGCTGGTTCAGTGGAGCCTGTGCCAGTTCCACCTGTGCAGTTTGGGAAGGGGACAGAGGAATATTGGCTGGACAGCTGAGCAGAAAACAAAGGTCTTCCCACCAAATCAACTGGAACAGCATTGCTGGAGGAGCTGCCTCCTTCCCTTTGAAGGACAAACTCTGCTAAGCTTGGCCTTCCTTTCTCATGGCAGCAAATTTTAGGGTCAGCACAGAAAAACCAGCACCAAAAAATCGTGTGTGGGAGGGACTCACTGAGCTGAAGTGGCAACTGGACATAGATTGGGAACACTGAAAGATCTTCCTGCCCCTTCCTGGCACTCAGGGACGTGTTTGGAGAGCACCAACCTTGGATTTGCAGCCCCTCAGAACACATAACCCAAGCCCAGGGCTGAGTTTTACGGAGTTCTCTGCACCAGATGCAGTGGAAATGAGCAAATTTGGATTTTTCAGGATTGCATCCAGTCGTTCCAGGCTGTCAGGCAGGGTTGCAGCTAACCAGAGAGAATGCTGTGTCTGACAGGACACAATGTACCAGCATTGACAGGGACTGCCAGAATTATGGATGGGTAGGAAATCTAAAAAGTCCTGCAGAGTTACACATAATGTTGCGCTACATATTTGTAAATAACAGTAAATAAAGTTCCCGAGATTCTCTGGCAGCTGTGGTTAGTTCCTTCCTTTAGGATTTTTCAGGATTTTCACATCCTTCATAATTCTTAATAGAATTAAAGTGGCCAAGAAGCTGTGTTTCTTCTCATGAATTACTCACCTGTCCTTTATTTAAATTGATTTTCCTTGGGTTTTGGCTGCTGTTCATGCTGAACAGGCTGAGATTTCCATTCCTCTTCTGCTGCTGCTCTGAACTTAATGACCAAATCTATGATGAAGGAGACAATCCTTTTGCCAGGTGCCAAAGTTTGGCAGATTTTGGTACTTGAGGTATTTGATGTTGAGACAGATATGTGTCTTTTCTCAAAATGTTTACACAACAGGTTGGGGGGTTTTTTTCCTTGCTTTTAGCAAAAAATTAAGATTTGCTTTGCCTGCCTCTAACAAACTCGGCAGCAGATGCTCTGATGTTGTGCCAGAGGGTGTTGGGAGGCTGGAATTCTGGATCTGCAGACCTTGCTGCTTTATGTTCTTCAGTCATCCTGACACAAGCAGCTTTTCTGTCTTGTTCCCTGTTCCATGGGAAAGCATCATGGAGGCTATTTCCATTTCCTCCTGTGCTGCCCTATTTTTGCTCCTCACAGACATGCTGAGAAGCTCTTTTAAGTTAAAATATTAGTTCTCAAGAGCAGCAGAAGTCACCTGGAATCACTTCCCAGCAGCATTTTGGGACACTGGGAACTGCATTCTCATGACCAGAAACCTTGAGAGATGGTCTGTGGGCACTAAACAGGACGTGATGAACTTGTGGGGCTGCATTTTGAGGAGCTTCCGTGCTCTTCAGTGCCTTTCCTCGGAATCTGGGGGCCTTACAAAGAGAAAAGGAACAGGAGTAGGCTGTGTGCATGCTGAACCTGAAGCTATAGCAGAGAACAGTGTGGAAGATGTTGTGGCAGATCTCGGGGCATTTACCTGCAGCTGACTCCAGCCATATATCTGTGTTTACAAGTTGTGCTGCTGCAGGGACGTGTCCTGAACCTGTTTTTGCTGTGCTTTGGAAGGTGCTGGACATCCTGCAGCACATCCAGGCCCTGGACCCGTCCCAGCACGGGGCTGTGGGGTACCTGGTGCAGCACACCCTGGAGCACATCGAGCGGCGCAAGGAGGAGCTGGGCCCCGAGGTCAAGCACCGCTCGGATGAGAAGCACAAGGAGGTTTGCTTCTCCATTGGGCTCATCATGAAACACAAGAGGTGAGCTTGGAGCCTTCCCCACGACCAGCTCTGTAGCAGCAGAGCAGAAGGGTTTGGGCTGACAGCAGTGAGATGTGGTTTAGTGCCAAGGAGGAGAGGGAAATGCCAGGCACGTGCGTCTGTCCCGTGCAGGAAAATGGGGGCGGCTCTGTGAGTGCCTGGAGAGAGCAAATGTTTGCACTGCAGAGAGCCTGACTTGTCTGAGTCATCTTCTGTCACACAGGTAACATCCCCACAGCACAGAGCTCTCCAGGAAACAGCAGCAATCACTTAATGAGGGACTGTGCAACAGAGGCGGCTTCAAAATCGATCCTGATATTCCCGGGACAGTTTATGGATGTTTTCCCTGTGCTCTCATTCCCTGTTCCTGCCTGCACTGCTCTGCCAGAGAGCCAGGCCAGCACTGTGTTGCTTTGGCCACTCCTCTGACTCACCAAGACATCCAGAGCATATTTGAGGGGCATCAGCAGTGACAATTACAACCTCACAATCCCATAAAGTTCTGTAAATAGTGGTGGCTTTGTTCTCACTGTTGGGGTTGCCACACCTGTGTGGTGAGCACACAGGAGCAGTTGCACAGCCCAGCGGGGTGGTTAATCCCTCCTTATTTCCTCCTTCCTCTTCTGGCTGCTGGCTTCCAGGCTCTTTCCCATTCTCTTTTCTTGCTCACTTTTGGTTTTCCTTTGTCTTCAGCTGTTTATTCCTATCTGTTTATCCAGTCATTCATGGTCATTTCCCTCCACTTCAAAATACAAACGTGAAGTCTTTCTGATTTTTTTTTTTATTTTCCTCTTGTGCCAGCTCTCAGGAGGTTCCTATCCTGTTTGTACTCTATTAATCCTGAGGAAAAAGAGCTGGCTCTGGAGTTCCCACAGCCTTTGTGTGCGCTTTCTTTAATCAGGTATGGCTACAACTGTGTGATTTATGGCTGGGATCCTGCCTGCATGATGGGCCACGAGTGGATCCGGAATATGAACGTGCACAGCCTCCCCCACGGCCCCCACCAGCCCTTCTACAACGTCCTGGTGGAGGATGGCTCCTGCAGATACGCTGCCCAAGGTGAGCAGGGGCTCCTGGGTGCCCTCTCTGCCCACAGCAGGACAAAGGGATGCTTAATTGATGAATTAAGTGTGGTTAACAAGGGTTACAAAAGTGGAGGTGGGAAGGAAATGATCCTGAATCGTGGCCTGCTCTGTTTGCTCTCCATGAAATCAGCACTGCTGGGATGGACATGAAGGCCCACTCTGGTGTGATCTCCTTTTGCCCCAGAAGTGTTTTGGACACTCATGGTGTGAGCCTTGATTGCTGCTTTGAAAGAAGTAATTCAGCTTCTGCTGAAGGCCTGTCAGCAGCTCCTGACAGCTGTGCCTTGGACAGGACCTGGAGATGGGATTTAGGGAGGGGTTGCTGGTCAGGACATGGTTCTGGCCACTGTCACATACCAGGATCCCAGGGAGCACAGGTAACCTGGCTGTTAGTGCCACCTTTAACCAGAGCAAAAATAAATGTCTCTTCACAGGTGCAGGGAGGTGTAGAAATCTCTGTGTCACATGTGCTTTGTGCAACAAACCATAAGAGGAAACTCTTGTCTGATGGTCAGAGTATGTGGTTGGGATACATGAAGAACTGTTGAACTGAAGTTCTGAAGAAAATTACAAAAGAAGGGCACATCTGTCACTCTGTACATTGTAAAAATGTTAATTTGCCTCATGTTTGTGCTCCCCCTGTGACAGGGAGATCCCATCCAGCCAGGGCAGCTGCACAGCCAGAGTGTGTTTGGCTAAGGGAAGATGTGGAAGCTGCTGGAGGGAAAATGCTGACCAAAATGCCCTTTCCCTGGGTGCTCCCTCATGTTCTGATCTCCTGAGTGTGGCAAGAGCTGGTTTTACAGGCAGGGACACTCTTCCCTCTATAGATTTAAAGTGCAGCTGTTTCCCACTGTCCTGAGAGTGGCTTTTTTATATTCAGAAGCCCAAAAAGATGAAGTGACAAGGTCTGACGGCTCAGATCAGGCAGGGCTTGATCTCAGAGAGTCTTAAAACCAGAAATTCTCATGTGCCATGGGTTGATATTAAAATATGCGTCTTGGTAATTACCTAATCAGGTAATTGTCCCCAGTGCTGCTGGGGCTGAGTCATCACTTACCTTGTGTCTAATGATGTTTAAACAAACAGAGCCCTGTCTGGTCCCACAGTTCTTGCAGGGTAGGCTGACACTGTTATCTCTGTGTAGGAGACACTGTTATCACTGCACCTCTGTGGCCTCCAAGAGTTCTGATATTGCTGGGGAAAAGTGAAGGATTTGTTCTTGCTGCTATTGATATCCCCTCTAAAACATCCTCAGATCATTTGGGAAGGATTATTTCATATCCTCCTGACCTGACTCTGGGGAGGGAGGGAGAGTTTATTACTGAAAGAATCCTAACAAATCCTCATGTGGAGTTTAATTTAAAAAGCTCAGAAATAACCCCAAGCTTATTATAGATAAACGTATCTCAGTTTGAGGCCTTCCTGTAAATCTGTGGGTTGAGTGCAGCTAATTCCAGAACTCCTGTGTCATGCAGGGAGTTTGGTACCTGTCCACTCTTGTCCGTGTTTTGTTTGCTTTGTGACAGCACAGGAGAGAGATCCGTGGCTCAAAACTGCTCGTCAGCACCTTTGGGAGGCTCCCACCTTGTGCTGAACTCGCCTGTGTCAGCCTGTTCCCCCTGCCAGCTGCAGCTTCATCCCTGCAGCTCCATCCCTGCAGCTCCATCCCTGCAGCTCCATCCCTGCAGCTCCATCCCTGCAGCTCCATCCCTGCAGCTCCCTGGGCACAGCTCCCAGCTCAGCCATGCTGCTGCAGAGCGCTCAGCAGTGCAAATTGTTTTCCGCAGTGTTGCAGTATCCGAAAAGGTCCTTAGCAAGCCTCTAGGACTGCACCAGGCTGCTGAGGCATGGAAAGCTCTGGTGCTGCTGGCTGCACACCCTGACTTGCAGTAGCTTCAAAGAGCCTGCATGGATTAATAGGAATTTTCTGCTCCCAGTAATGAACTGGATTTCAGAGACAGATTATTCCTGAATGACATTCTCTGCACCCCAGCTCATTCCTGCCCTACCCAAAGTCAGCCTTTGATCTTGATGCAGCTTTTTTTTTTTTTTTTTCCTAGCTAATACTTACCTGTTTTATCTGGCACTGTGCTGGAAAAAAATGACATCATTTGGGGAGTGCTGCAGGGCTCCAGCCTGTGGGATTTACTCCCAGTCCCTGCTCTGCGCCGACACTGCGGAGCAGAGCAGCCCTTGGCCAGGGTCACCTTTGGGGTTCAGTGTTCAGGGGTCATCTTTGGGGTTTCATGTTTAGGGGTCACCTTTGGGGTTTAATGTTGTTTAACTCTGGTGCCTAATCAGGTTATCTGGAGGAAAGGAGCTGCTGTGGGAGAGAATCAACGTGTCCTTCTTAGCGACTTTCACTTGATTTGGGGAAGTTTGGATTTAGGGAAGTTTGTTTTGCTGGAGGCAAATGCTGGGCCTTGGTATGGTGGAAACACGGGCTGAGGGAGGAAGCTCTTGGCTCCTCTGCCAGGACAGGCTTGTGCAGGTGGGCTCCCCTTGGAGCATTTGAGGAGGGTCTCTCCTAAAACTGATCCCCAAGGGCTGTGAGGGATTAGAGGGGCAGAGCTCAGTGCAGCAGCTTCTCCCTGTGCTCGCAACCAAGTCCTGTGACCAGCAGAGTGGGAGCAGCATCCTGCTCCTCCAGCCTAATGCCAGGCAATCCCAGGCATAAAGCAGTTCCCATGTCCCTGGTCACTGGGGTCCTCAGGAGGTGAGGCTCTGTGAGCAATCACGCTGACTTGCTCTGCACGTTTTCCTGGATTAGGGCATTTTTTTCCTTTCAGGCACCAGATTTGGTGTTTCTAGAAACACAGCAAGGCCTGAGAGAGGCCCAGGGTTCGCTGCCTTGCAGCAGGCTGTTCCTGGTGGTGACTGCTGCTTTCCTTCCCTCTCAGAGAACCTGGAGTACAACTCAGAGCCTCGGGAGATCCCTCACCCCGACATCGGCCGCTATTTCTCGGAGTTCACCGGCGTTCACTACCTGGCAAATACCGAGCTGGAAATTCGATACCCGGAGGATTTGGAGCTCACCCGAGCCACAGTGCAGAAGATTTACAGCTCAGGCAAGGAGTGAGTGCCAAAGGCAGCCTGGGGACAGAAGCAGCTGGAGTGTAGCTTTACCCTCTTTGCAGAACTTGCGTGGGAAGCAAGTTTGGTGACAATCCTTTGGCTTAATGCATTGAAAACTGCATTGAACTTGGAAACTGGTGCTACAGCATCTGCCCGTTGTCTGCCTGCCCATCCTGGCCCAAAGGCACAGGGACACTTTGGTACTTGAGGCCCAGCAGGAGGATCTTGCAGGGACAGCTGTTCCAGGAGCGTTGTCCTGGGGAAGGATGTGCACATTCTGCTCCTTCTGTGGTGGCCTTAGAAGGTCAACACAGCAAGGTCCTGGTGTGGAATATGGAGGAGCCCCCTCTTCCAGAGAAGGAAGTTGCTTGTCTTGGCAGTATTTTTGTTTGGCTGTGTCTGACTGGTTTGGTTTGAGTGTCTATCCCGTGCAGGCGATAGTTTTTAAAGTCTCTCACGTTTCACCGTTGTCTTCTCCGGTCTGAGTTTTTGGGTCAGGTATTGCTTCACCTCTGTAGTCCGATTTTTCCTAGAGCTGCTCTTCCAATCCTGAATATCCTTCTGGGCCTGGCAGTATCTTTATGGGCCTGGGAAAGAGCTCCAGCCACAAAACCAGCATCAGTGAGGCTCGTGGGGCAGCGAGCAGTGCTGCCCCCGGGGGCCAGGTGGCCACCTCGCCGACAGCAGAGGCTCCAAGAGCAGAGGAGGAGCTCCTGGCCCTTTTCCATGCCTGCTGAACACACCCAGCCCACGTCCTGACCTTGTTTTTGGTCTGTCCATCGTGTGTGTCCAAGGAGGGATCCGTGGCATGAGTGTTCCTGGGAGGATTTGGAACCTCATGGGGATGTTTGCTGGGACCTTGAGGGCAGCGCCAGAGTGACTTCGATGGATGCGGAGCTGCCGCTCGCTGCCATCTCCAATTTTTTCTCCAATAGGTATTTATGCAATACAGTGGAATGATGACTGGAACCTGGCCGTCCCTGGAGTCAGCCAAACCATTATGGAAGCAAGATGTTAATTCCTGCAGCTTGGGGCCTTCTTCCTTCTTGCCAAAAGAAAACGGATTCTAGGGGAGCGCAGACTTGGCTGCCTACAAGGGAAGAGCTTTAGCAGCTCGAGGCACATGGCTTTTAACCTTGACTTAAAGGCCCAGGCAGAACCACTGCAGCAGAGGTTTTCCTCTGGGCTCAGGGGCTGTGGGGTGCAGAGTGAGGCAGTGTTTGTGCATACCTTTGTGGTTTCTGAAGCAATGTGTGTAGAGTAGCCGCAGCTCGTGTCTCCTGTCACTGTCCACTTACAACACAGAAATTCTTCTCTCCGAGCTGACAATTAGGGCCCTGTAGAGGTAGGTGGATGCTCTTTAGTCTCTTATGCACTACAGGTATCTCCACGTGGAATCACAGCCCTCCTCTCCAGCGATGCCTGCCCTGCATGTCACCTCCTGCAACCCTGAGCACTGGTTTGCTGTGGAAATAAACGCTGAGAGCCCAGCGCTTTGGTGGTGGTGGTCTGCAGGGATCTGGGGCTCCAGGAGGAGCAGCCTGTGGGGAGAGTGTGAGGAATGCTGAGGGGGCTCTGCTGCAAGCAGAACTCTGACTTTAAAGAGTCAGAATCCCAGAATGGTTTGGGCTGGAAAGGACCTTAAAGCTCCTCTTGTTCCATGGGCAGGGACACCTTCACTACCCCAGGTCTGTACTGAGACGAACTTGGAGGGAGGGAGGAGTTTTCATTGTGAAGCAGGGTGGGGAATCCTCAGGCAAAAATCCACCTCTTGTTCTTGAGGGTTGGAGTAGATCCCAGCCCTCCAACCCATTTTGAAAGCAGATCCCAAAAGATTCCTGGCAGGGATGCAAGGTTGGAAATGGGGGTGATGAGTCCCGAGTCAGCTGCGAACGGGCAGAGGCAGGGCTTGGGCTCCCCATTCCCAGGTGTGAACAAGATTCCTGGGATTTTGTGCTCCCTTCTGTTGACACCTGGGCCTCTCTCCAGTGCATCCAGGGAATTACAGAGCTCACGGGAGCCCTCAGCACGAGGAGCTGCCTGAGGTACACCTGTGCCATAGAAGAGCCACAGGAGGCAACAGAAAGCACCCAGAGTTTCCCTGAGAACTGGCCAGTGCTTCCAGAACTGTGCTTCCAGAAGTGACCCCTGGAAAGCTGCTGGGTGCTTCAGGGGCCCCAGAGCAACCAGCAGGGCCCTTTGTGTCCTTCTGGGGCCCCTCTCTGCTCATGCCCCGGGCAGAGCCTGCCCAGGAGCAAGTGTGGGAGCTGTTGCTCACCACAGACTGGTGAGGCCTGGGGTGCAGAAGGGGACAGGCTTGGGTACTCAGGGCAGCCCTGGAACTAAATCTTCATCCCTCTGGCAGGAGTTTTTGGAGGAACTGTGACCTCAGACAGCTCTGCCTGCTCTGGGTGCTGCCCACATCCACACCTGGGCTGTGGGTATTTGGGTCACCCAGAGCACCAACACAGCCTTGGAGGTGCCAAATTTGGAAAAGATTGGGCTGTTCCAATGTGCTTTCCACACAGCCTCAGCCCAGGGGCCAAGTCAGATTTTGGGATTTGAGACAAACCCAAAGGGAATGGTGAGTTCCCCTTGTTTTCCGTTTGGGAAGGGTGTCCCCACTGCCTCCAGTGCAGCTTGCCCTGGGTGGAGTCTTTGGTCTGGTGAGGAGAAACTTCCCTGTGAGCACCTGCTGCTGTGGGAGGCCTCAGCCCAGCATCCAGGGTGGCCAGGGAAAGCTGGAAACCCCCCAGGGATACATCCAGGGTGACCAGGGAAGGCTGAAAACCCCTAGGGATACATCCGGGGTGGCCAGGGAAAGCTGGAAACTCCCAGGATACCTCTGTGTCCATGCTGGAACAGCCTCTTGGAATGAACCTAGGTTCCCACAGGGTGCACATCCCCGGTCCAGCATTGTAGGAACGCCTCTGTGGGGTGGTGGGGTGATATTTAGGGTGACATTTGGGGTTTTGCCTGTGCCCCCTCCCCTCCTGGCAGCACAGGCACAGTCACCTTCTCCCCAGGAAGACAGCAGTGGATCCCAAAAGCTCCTTGTGTCTGTGAGTAATGTGGATCCAATGCCATCCCTGGGGATTTCTCCTGTCCTGTCCTGTGTGTAGCTCTCCCAGGAAGGGTCGTGTGGCTTTCTGGAGAAGGTGGAATTGCCTCCCTTCTCTCCCACCAGGTGCAGAGCCTGGCCGGGTCACTCCTGTGCAGTGCCAAAGTCCTTGGGAGCAGGGGGTGAATTCCCTGCAGTTAATGCCGTGTTCTCCCTTCCCTTTCCATGTCACCAGCCGCCTGTCCTGGGGGCAGAACAGCCTCGGTGCTGTCATGTTAAAATCCAGAGGGTGAAGGGGATAATACAGAATGGGGGAAGAGGAGGCTGGGAAGGGGCAGGAGGCGAGGAGCACGCACTGTCTGGATCGAAAGGAAGAGCCAGGGCTGGTTTGAGCTTTGCCACTGGATGTTGGCACTGGGGGATGTTCCAGGCAGTGCCATTCCCAGGCTTCCCCTGGCAGGGAGCAACTCCTGTGGGCAGCAGCTTCCCTGGGAGGTTTGTCCACCCCTGGAGGCCGAGGTCTTGATGTGCTGCTGCTCCAGGCCAGGCTGAGGAGCTGCTGGTGCCCTCCAGCAGCAGAGGGGCAGTGAGGGACAGCTCCTGGATCCTCTTGGGAAGCGCTTCCAACCCCTTTGGACCCATCCTGACCCGCAGGGACCCACTGAGAGCACCCTGACACGGGCGGGGGCAGGGTGTGAGGCCTCTGACAATCCATGGGAGTTTGTCTCCAGTCCTTGCAGGAGAACCAAGCCCCAGGACCCTCCAGACCAGCCAGCCCTGCCGGGGGCCAGGGAGAGCTGTGTCCTCTGGGGCAGGGGGATGAGGGCAGGAAGGGGCTGCCCTGGGCTGGAGAAGGGTCTCTGGGATCTCCTGGTCCCTTCCAGGCCCCCTCCTGCACACGAGCTGGCTCCAGGTACTGTCCTGACCCATTCTAGGCGTCCCCAGGGATATCCCAGCTCCCCGTGGGATATCCCAGCCTGCCTCCCTGCTGGCTCTTCCCCCATGGGGGACACGGGGGCTGTGTCAGCAGGGACAGAGTGCTGCGCGTATTTCCCCCCTCCTTCCTTCCTCCTCCCGCCTGGAAGTGCCTGGTCTGGGCAAAATTCCGCCTTGGATGGAAAACTGCTGGCCCAGGAATGGAGGGTGAGGAGCCCTGGGCCCCAGGGCCCCTGATGCTGACAGCTGAGGTTGCAAGATGGAGACATCTCTCCTCGCTCGGTTTTTATTTATAAACAGGTATTTTCCTGGGCAGCTGGAGGCTGGAAATGATTTCATTCCTTTCCTGTTTATATTTGGCTTTAAACAAATAAACAACACTGACTTGCTACCTCCTGCCGCGGTGTGCCGTGCTGAGCTGCTCCCAAACCTCTGCCTTCCCTCCTGGAAGGGCTTTGCTCTTCCCCGTGCCCGTGGGAGGGTGACGCGTCCCTGCCAGTGCCAGTCTGGCGGGAGGGCGATGGTGACAGGATCCCCCGCTCTGCCAAAGCTGCCTGCTGGGGAAGCCGCCCCTTATGGGGGTCCTGGGTCACCTCTGTGCGTCCCCTTGGTCTGTCCCCAGGCGGGGGCACAGCCCGGGCAGTGCCAGGCCTGGGGCAGCCGAGGGCTTCAGGTGGGAGCTGCTGCAGGGTCTCCATGGGGACACCCGGCCCCATTCCCGCTCTGGGATACCCGGGGGCAGCTCCGCGCCCTTCTCCGGGGACCGCTCCAGAGCCGCGAGCGGGGGGGGGCACAGCCGGGGGCTGCCGGGGCCACCAGCCGCTGCCGGGGCTGTCCCCGCTCCCAGAGGGTCCCAC
>WAAG01076528.1:19804-32247 GCA_013390105.1 Tichodroma muraria | reverse complement strand
AAGAGGGGAGGGTGTAGGACTGTCACCAGAGGGTGCCAGCGTGTCACCCCGGGCGTGCAGCCGTGTCCCCGGTGCCACAGTGCCACGAGCCAGGGCGTCGAGCCCCACGCGTGCGAGCCCCAGCCAGGCTCTGCCCGCCCGCGCCACCGCGCAGGGAATTGTCCCCCCATGGGGACGGTTCAGCTGCTCTGCCCCGGAGCCACCGGGCCATGACCCCCCCGGGGCTCTCCCCGGGCGCGACCCGCGGTGCTTTGGGATCGAGAGACCAGCAGGGAAAGGAGCAGCGACACGGCTCAGGGCTCCCGCCGAGGGGCCGGGGCGTGGGACGGGGGGGGTCTCGTCCGTCCTGGGAAGTGTCACCGCTCCAGGCCGTGGGAGCTCCTGGCACTGGGATCGGGGCGCTCCCGCCTGGATCCTCCAGCTGCGGCCGTGCTGAGCCGCTGCGATGGAGGGGGGGCTGAGGAGCAGCTCTGCCCGCGGCCGGGGGGTCTCTGGGGGCCGAGAGGATCCAGTGACTGCCCCAGTGCTGCTGCTGCTCCTGGGGTCACATCTCCCTTCATCCCCTCTCCTCCTCCCCCAGGGAGGGCTGAGCCCCCCGCACCCCACTGAGCATCCCGGGGCGGACTCAGGGGCTTGGGGAGCCCGCGGGGTGCCAGCCTGGCAGCCCAGGGTGGGAGGAGGTTTTTGGGGAAGCCCCTGGCCCGGGGACCCGGCAGCAGCATCTCCGGCACAGGCGGCACCTGCCCGCGGGAGGCTCCTGCCCCGGTGCCCCCGAGCATCAACCCCAGGGAAGGGTTTGCAAGGGCAACACACAAAAATCTCGTGGAAACCAGAGGAGGGAGGGCAGGAGGAGCCCGTAACTCCAAGCCACGACTGGGGTGCATGTCCCCGTGGTATTCACAGAGCTCCCGCCGTGCTCTGGCTGCTGCCCAAATCCCTGGGAGCTCAGGGGATTTACAGCCTTGCTGCTGCGCTCCGACCTCGTGCAGGGCACTGCAGTCACCCTCGGTCCCGTGGGAGGAGCAGGGACAAGGCAGAACCACCTGGAGGTGCCCATGGCTTGTTCCTTTGCCTTCTCCCCCGCGGAGGGGCACACCTCGGTTCCCCTCTCTCCCTCCCTCCGTGTGCTCCATCCCAAAGCTGCAGCAGCGTCTGTCCGGGCTGAAGTGGCTCTTCCCGGGATGATGTGGCCGTTCCCTGCAGCCAGGCTGGTCCCACAGGGAGGGCTGAGCCCCCAGTGCCCCTTTCCCAGGGGATGCCCTTTGCTCAAGCAGCACAAGCCACGCAAGGCTGGGAACAGCAAGCCCAACTCCCTTTGGTTTAAATCCCGTTTTTCCCCCGTTAGCGGAGGCTGCCGTGCTTGGACACGGGCCTGCAGCATCAGGATGCTTCTCAGGGATACGAGCAGCCTCTGCTGCCCTTGAGCCAGCCCTTCTTCCAGCAAAGCTTTTGCCTTTCCTGCAGATTTTCCCTTTTATTTCCGGAAAGCAGCCGAGCGCTGCCACCTTTACAGGACAGAGCGATGCTGGGAGACCTGCCTTGAGAGGATGACCTGGGATTGGGGAAAGAGGGAGGAAAAGCCTCACCCAGCCTGGCCCAACCATGAGCATCCAGCCACTGACCCCAGTTCTTTGTCCTCTTGGTGCCTGGGACGTTTTTCTGAGAGATCAAAGCTTTTTGCTGGGTGCCCAAGTCCCAGATGCTGACGGCTTGGTGGCCCAGCTGCTCCCATGGTGACGGCGATGTCGTCACGGCTGAGAGTGAGAGGTCACTGCTCCATGGCCAAAATTGGAAAGCAAAGTCCGGGGAAAGTTTCCATGGGTGCGTGTGGTCAGCAGCAGAGCAGCAGCCAGGAGGGGTTGGGGAGAAAACATCCAGTGGATGGATCAGTGGGGCCTGGGCATCAACACTGGAGCCAGGGGCGTCAAGGGGGGGTAAATAAAGGGGGCTGGAAGCCCGTCCTGCAAAGGTGCTGCTGGGATCAGGCAGGCCCAGGGCCCAGGCCCAGCCCAGATGGGTTTTCCAGGCTGCTAACAGAGGGCTGTGGAGGCTCAGCCCCGCTGATCAATACAGTTGCTATTTCCAGGCTGTGAAGCAGCGGTCGGGAAAGCAAAGGACATTATTTAAACATCATCAAAAGGGATCGAGGGAGGCAGCTCAGCCCAGCTCTGACCCTGCTGTCTTGCTGCAATTAACCCTTTGCAACCCCTCAGTGATACTTCAGTGTGGTTTTATGTCTGTCCATGATGCCAGGAGTGGCTGATTTCAGCTGCTGGGACAGCCCTGCTCCATGCCTGGCCCCAGCCGGGGCTGCAGGAACCTGTGGTGCCTGGACAGACTCCCCCAGCTCACAGAGACACAGCTCCACAGTTCCCTGGCTCCTGGGAATGGCCCCTGTCAATATTTGCACAAGAGCCAGGCTCTGGGGGGGGGGTTGGGTTAGAGCTTGGCTACAGCCCCTGGAGAAGAGCTGGGAAGATAAACTCACCTGTGCCAGGGGATCAGGGCAGTGGGGAGGAGCTGCTGAGCCTCAGGCTGGAACCGCAGCACTTGTGGGGCTCGAAGGGAGCTGCTGGTCTCCCCTTCCAGCCCTGCCCTTTCAAATTTCAAAGCCAGGCATGACTTTGGGTGCTGCTGAGCCCCCTCCATGTCCTTTCCTCTTCTCTGGCAAGGGGAAGGTCACTGCTGTCAGGATTTCGGATCCCAGAGTTGTTTCCTGCAGCAGCCATGGCTGTGGATATGGAGGAACCTCCTGGCTCCAGGCAGAGATGTCCTCTCCCTGGGAGAGGAGCTCCCTGGGCACAGCTCTGCCCATGCTGCCAACAACCCCAAAAGAAATGTCAAGCCTGTTCCAACGGCCTGGCACCAAGGATCCTGAACTGGGGGTGGGATCCCACTGTGCCATTCCATGCCATGCTGGGCCAGGGACTTTCCTGCAGACCGGGACAGGGGATAAACCAGCCCTTGCAGCCAGCGCAGGGGCACAGAGGGACCCTGCAGGGCTGCAGAGCCACCAGAGGGAAATGGGGGTGGCACAGCTGTGCCCAGGACCTGCCCCGCTGCTGGGGGTGTGGGACGGGCACAGGTGGGCGTCCCAAGGGTCCCCCGGGGCCCAGCCCCTGTCACCTCTCTCCTTTCCCTGGCAGTCACCTCTGAACAGATCGAGCACCTGCACCGGCGCTTCAAGCAGCTGAGCCAGGACCAGCTGACAATCCGGTACGGCAATCCCAGCCCCAATTCCAATCCCAGCCCCAATTCCAATCCCAGCCCCAATTCCAATCCCAGCCCCAATTCCAATCCCAACCCCAGTTCCAATCCCAGCCCCANNCCCCATTGCAATCCCAGCCCCACTGCAATCCCAGCCCCCATTCCAATCCAGCCCCATTCCAATCCAGCCCCATTCCAATCCCAGCCCCATTGCAATCCCAGCCCCACTGCAATCCCAGCCCCACTGCCAGGGCCACCCACAGCATCTCCCCCTTCCCTGGGTGCCCAAGGGTGCCAGTCCAGGGCTGGGATTCTGGGTGTCCTTCCCAGCCACCCCCAGCCGTGCTGAGCCAGCTCCTGCAGCATGGCCTTGCAAATATTCAGAGGAAAACCACAAAATGACACCGTGGCCTCGGAGCAGGGGCTTTCCTGACAAACACCTCATCACCCCCCAGCTTTAAAATCAGTTTTGGGGATCCTTCCAGGGGGGGTTGCAATTGCTCTTGTCCCTCTCCTTGGTGGCTGCACAGGGAATTGTGCACCCCAGGAGAGCTCTGAGCTCCTGCTGCTCCTCTCCTCCCAGGGGTCATTTCTTGTTTGCTTTAGAAATTGTGGAGAGCAAATGCCCAGCACGGGCTCAGCACGAAGCTGAGGGGAGGTGGACAGCAGGATCTCCTTCCTGTGCCTTGCTGAGCCCTGTTTGAGGCCTTTTTCCTGGGAAAACTCTAAAATCCACGGCAGGTGGAAACATGCAAAGGGCCCCGGCGTCATCCCAAGAGCTTCCCAAAGACCCGTTTTAGTGGGACAAAATCCCTGAGCACAGACTTGCTCTCAGCCTGAACAGAAGCAAAAAGGGGTTTTTATCCAAAACCTCTTTATTTTTCCATGATTGCTTTGGAAGGAAGGGGTTGGGTCTCTCAGTGGCTGTTGGAGCTTCTCCCTCCTCTCCATCTCCCTCACGCTCTGGGCTGTCTCTGTCCCTGTCCCCTTCGCAGCAAGGAGAACTTTGACAGCATTCCCGACCTGGAGTTCAACCCAATCAGGGGGAAAATCGTCCACGCCTTTTTTGACAAGAGGTGAGAACCCCCCAGCACCCAGGGAGGGATGAGTTATCCTCTGGAAGTGGGATGGGGCTGGGCAGGGATCTTCTTCTAAAGGCTGGGGTGGAGCCAGGTGGAAAATGGGACATTTCAGCTAAATCTTAAGGACGAGCCAGTCCTAAAGCTTTTCTGGGGGGTGTGATGATCTCGGCAGTGGGGGGCTGGGGGCTCCCCATCACCGTGGGCTCCGGAATCCCCAGGAACCTGCGGCAGGAGTCGGAGGGGCTGGCGGATGAGATCAACTTCGAGGACTTCCTGACCATCATGTCCTACTTCAGACCCATCGAGATGAACATGGACGAGGAGCAGCTCGACCGCTTCCGGAAGGAGAAACTGAAATGTGAGGCTTTCCCAGAGCCTGGCGTTTGGGGGTGGTGGGAAGGGGCTGCCCTGACCCTGCCATCTCCTCCTGTCGCTGCCAGTCCTGTTCCACATGTACGACTCGGACCACGACGGGAAGATCACGCTGCAGGAGTACAGAAATGTAACGTGGGGTCCCTCCTGGCCCTGCCCCCCCGAATTCCCGGGCCTGGCGCTGACCCTGTGCCTTGCAGGTGGTGGAGGAGCTGCTGTCAGGGAACCCCCACCTGGAGAAGGAGTCGGCTCGATCCATCGCCGACGGGGCCATGATGGAGGCAGCCAGCATCTGTGTGGGACAAATGGTGGGAGCCTGTGCCGGGAGCTGCTCCCCTGCTCTGCCGTGGCACTCAGGGGCTGTGGTGGCACCAGAAATGGGGCTGGAAGGTGTCCCTGCTTCGCGGGGCCTCTCCCTGTCCCGGAGCTGCTTTGGTTGGAGATGTTCTTGCAGGCAGCAGCCCCCAGGGTGACGTTTTCTCATGAGAAGGGGGATCAGCAAACAGCATCCCATGAACCCCCATCCCTTACTGCTTATGGAAATGGCTGCTCCTTGCAGCCCTGGGGGTTGGGGAACCAATTCTGGGCTGGCCCTGGGAACCCATGGGAGACGTGTCCCTCAGCCCCAAGGGGCATCCCTGGGCCGTCACCCTGGGGCAGCTGCAATCTTTCCTCTCTCACCGCGACAGGGCCCGGACCAGGTGTACGAGGGCATCACCTTCGAGGATTTCCTGAAGGTCGGTGACATCTCTGCTTGCGTCTCCAGGAGGAGGCGCCTGGGTGGGCACAGGGAGCAGAGGTTTGGCCCCTGGCCCCGCTCAGCCCCATCCCCTGGCAGATGTGGCAGGGCATCGACATCGAGACCAAGATGCACGTCCGCTTCCTCAACGTGGACACCATCGCTCACTGCTACTGAGGAGGGGCAGCAGCACGAGGGCAACGAAGAGGAGGAGGAGAAGGGGATGGACCCAGCAGCAGCTCCATGTCCTGGCACCTGGCTCCCACCTCCATGGCTCTGCCCCACCCGCGTGCCCGTTCCACGCTGGGGTTGCCCTCTGCTCTCTAGAAACATCAGAGGCTTTTATCTGTAATAAAAGATATTTCTCTTTTTAGTCCTTGCTGAAAAATACTCCATCCATCCATCCATCCATCCATCCATCCATCCATCCATCCATCCATCCATCCATCCATCACTCCATGGTGGAGTGTTTCCCTGAGCAGAAGCCCTGGTTGCCCCATAAATCTGGATTTTTAGCCTCTGCCATGTGCTGCTGTGAGGAAGGAGCTGCCCAGCTTGGGCTGATCCCAGGCCGTGGGGAGAGGCAGGGAGGGGGATGCTGAGGGGCAGGAGGTGAAGGCAGCACCCTCACACCTGCAAGGACAACCACATCCCCTGCACCCTGCAGTGAAGGTGGTGGCAGCGACACAAGGAATATTCCCAGTGTAATCCCAAAGCAGCCCCTCCAGGCAGGAGGAGCCCTGAGCAGGCAGCAGGGGCGCGGGGACGTGGGCTCCTGGCAACCAGGTGGCTCCTGCCCCCACATGTTCCCGCTAGAACAAGGCCCCGGAGACGGGGGGTTGTTTACTGGTATTAATAACTGGATGGCTCCAGGCGGGTTTCTGTCTCTAAGGCAGCCTGAGCTGGGGAGGGAGGGAGGGGGAGAAAAAAGGGCAATGGCTATTTTTAGAAAAGCAGGGAAGATTTATTTGTTTTACCAAAAAACAGCTTTCCCTGGTGACACGAGCGGCCCCGCCGGGGCTGCGGGGGCTGCGGAGCCCCCGGCCCTGCTGGCCCCCAGCGCCCCCCGGCTCAGCGCGGCAACACCTTCTCCTTCTTTTCCGCGTTATTGGGGTCTCTGCTCAGGCTCCCGCGCACTCAGGGCTTCCCTCCCAGGCTCTGGCCGCTCCAAAGTCCCCGTGTCCGGCCGGAGCCGCCGGAGCTCAGCCTGGAGCAGCTCCCGGAGCCGCAGCTGCCGGGGAAGGAGAGCCCTTCCCTGCAATGCAGTCCTGGCCCGGAGGGACCCGCACGGCCCGGGGCTGACCCCCGCCGTGGAGCCGATCCCGTCTGCACGCTGGGAATGCCGCAGGGAGCCGGGACAGCGCTGCCTCGGGGCTTGAGGAGCTGGCCCGGGCAGCTGGAGCTGGGCTGGGGGGGCACAGCCGGGGTTTGGGAGGGGACGGTGGGGATGGAGCTCCCGGCTCTCCCGGAGGAGCCGTTCGGGCCCTGGAGGGCTCCTGGTGCTGCCCCGCGGCCCCGCAGCCCGGGCTGCGTTTGCGGGGCTCCGGGTTCCCTCCTGCTCTCCTTGGGCCCCTCTGGGCACCCCCATGTCCCGGGCACCCCCAGGCACCACGCCGGCAGCTCCTCCCCAAATCCCCAGGTTTCCACAGCCAAGACAGGCTCCTTTCCCTGTTTTCCGGCTAGAATTTCCATGCAGACGCTGTGGGACCATCCCCCTCCCTAATCCAGCTGCAAGCGCCATGCTCCCGGTCCCAGTCCTGGGTGCCTGAAAGGTCCTTTCCTGCCCCCAAATCTCCCAGCTGGGGCTGCAGGGGTTAACACGAGATCAGGGTCCCACTCCCCCTCCACACCCCAATTTCCTTGGAAGAATCATCCAAGAGGATCCACACCAGCAAGGGCTGGGCACGCCTGCAATGCAGGGAAGTAGAGGCCAGGAGGAGTGAAGAGGATGGATGAGAGCACAATTATTATCCCTTGAGTTAATTAGCTGCCCCCTGATACTCTAAGTGGCAAGGAAAGTGTGGGAGGTTGGAAAACAGAGGCAGGACCCAACACAAACTGGCTGCAGCATTTTCCCTTTGCTCGTGTTGGGAATTCTCTGTGGGAAATGCGATGAGTGGAGAGCAAGAGGGAGGGCTGGAGCAGGGAAGTTGAGCCTGATCCTCAGCCCAGCAAAGGGATGGAGGTGAAGAGCCCCAAGGATGGGCAGGAGCATCACTCCAGCACAACACACAGCAAACCCCAGTGAAATGAGGATCATAATCCTAAAAATCACAGGAAAATCTGGCAGAGCCCTGGGAAACCTGGCAAGGGCGATGCTTCTGCCCAGCAAAATCCTGCAAAGCCCAGAGTGTTCCATGAAGGATAATGGTTCTGTTGTGGGGCCAGGACACTGAGCCCTGGGACGTGGCACAAAGCTCCGTGGCAGATCCCAGGAGTGGTCAGCAGAGGGTGATTGGAAAATTGAAGCTGCTTTACCACACGTTGGAAAACTCCAGGGAGGCTGATAAAGGCTGAGCAGCAGCAGAGAGAGCAGCAGCTCCTGGGATTGGAGAGGGGGACTGAGTGACCCCAGCACTGGAGAGGGGGACTGAGTGACCCCAGGACTGCAGGGCAGGGACCCTGGGCGGGCGTTGGCACAGAGGGGACATAGCTTGACCCATCTCCCCACCATTCCCCCTCATCCATCAGCCACACTGGAGCTTGGGAATGGCAGGAGAGACCAAACAAGGGGACATCTGCCCAGGAAGGGAGGGAAGAGCAGGAGAGCAGGAGGCAGCACAGACCCCTCAGCCATGGAGCCAGGGCAGCCACTTGCAGCTGGTATTTCTAAGCTAAGTTTTGAGGAGTTCCTCATTCCTTTGAGTGGCACTGTCTGAGGCAGGGGTGACAGAGGAACCCCCCACCTGCAGCTCTTCCATGAAGATGAATTTGACCCAGAGGCTGGAGGCCCTCGTTTCAGGATAAAAATCTGCCAGTGGCACAAATCCTGACCTGGAACAGGCCCTTTTCCCCAGGTTTCTACTGCATAAGAATCCACCAGAATTTCATCTGCTTATGGGGTCTCCAGTCACTGCTGCCCCACCCTCCCCGCCGGCAGCAGGGCCAGGAGGACACCAGCTCCATGAGCTCCATGTACCTGGAGTTTCAGGACTATCCACAGAAGGTGGAAATGAGCAGGCAAATGTCACTGGAGGAGGAGAAGGGCAGGGAGGATGTGAACAAGTTCCTGCACCACTTCAGGGCACCTGCGTTCACCCCTCTGTGACAGTGGCCAGGACACGGAGGGACAGAGGTGGACAGGGCAGGAAAACAGAGCTGGCTGGGAAAGGCCACAGGGTGGGAGAGAAAGGGGGTTCAGACACCCCCAGAGCACCTGTCTGTACAAAAAGCACCCCCTGCTCCTCCTCCCACCACTCCTGAGATCAGGAGAGGGATGGCAGCCCCTGAAACCCTGGAGTGGTGGCTCTTCCCTCCCAGCCAAGGTGATTGAGGACACAAAACAGAGGCAAAAAGCACTTTTGGGGCCCGTGCTGGTGGCTTGACCCAGGACCAGAGGAGGGGCAGCGGGGATTTTCCAGCAGGGCTCTGCAGCCGTGTCCGGCCCTCCAGGATGGCTGCGCCCGGCCCCCCGGAGCTGCTCCCTGCGGGGCCTTGATCCCACATTCCCTTGAGCCCCCCTCGATCCCACATTCCCTTTGGAGCAGGGATCCCTCTCACGAGGACACGGACACCTCTTTGTAGCTGAGGATCGCTGCCACCAACCATGGACACCAGAACTCCCAAGGCTTTTCATGCCAAGCTTTCCTGCCGGGATGCCTCTGGATTCTTTAGCTGTCCCTGACCCCCCGCCTGTCTGAGGGCCACCAGCCTGGCAGGTGGCACCAGCGGGAGCCCGACCTCTGCCAGCTCAGGCCACGCTGCTCCAAGGTGTCCCGCCTGCAGCTCCTGCGCTCCAGCCCGAGCCCCCCAAGGCCGACCTGCCCCTCCTCGGTGCCCAGCCCTGAGCTGTGGGACAAAACACAGGCCCCTGCCTGCCACTGACCGGCACCAGCGGGATGGGCAGCTCCAAGGTGGCTTCCATCCCCACTACAGCTGGGATGGCGACCCTGTTCCTGCCCTTGAAATGAAGGAAGAGGCTCCATTTCCACGCCCCCGGACCGCAGGCCTCGGCAGCCTCGCCGCTGTTTGCTCCCGTCCAGCACGGCACTAATGAGCACCCAGGGCAGCGGGACAACACCAGGAGCCCCGGCGTGGGCAGCCCCCGACAGCCCGAGTGCCCTCATCCGCACGGGCAGTGCGAGCTGAACACCGCCAGCATCCCGCCCGCCGCGGTGCAGCCCTCCTCGGGTAATTCCATTAATTACCAGGGAGAAGACCCAAAGGACCCCACCCCGCCCGGAGGATCTGTGACTGCGAGCCTGCGGAACGGGGCTGCGGGGACAGAGCTGCAGCCCCACTGGAGGAGAGCTTGGACTCAGACAGCGAACACCTGCCAGGGCAGGTGCTGCAAATCAGGAGCGGCCCCGCACAGGCGGGGCAGGACAGGGAGAAGCAGGAATTCGGGGAAGGACTCCGGGAAAAGGGCTCTCACGTGGGCACCACACAAACTTATCTGCTCCCTGCAGCAGGGAGATGGAGGAGGAACAAAGCTGTTCCAGATAACGAGGGGAGATAAAGAGAAGGGAGAACAATGGCATGGGAGCTCTCCCTGCTCGGCACATCACAGAAGTCACAGGGCTGGAGCAACCCCCAAAGTCATTTATGCTACAGAAACCATTATTTATTTGTCAGGTTTCAGCTGAACTCTTGTCCAAACTGTACATCCATGACACTTCCTGCTCTTCCAGGAATGGAGGGAGGGAGCTGGCTTCCCAGAAGGGTAGAGGAATAAAAAAAAAGAGAAGACCAAAGCTTTATGAAAGATCCAATTTATTGGTCAGACAGAATTGCTTTGCCCTTTGCACTTTTTGTGTATCCATCACATGGAAAAAGGTAACTTTAAAACCTAAAATGTGAAATTGTGGCCTAGGGGTCATGGGAAACCACCCCAAGCCAAAGAAGGAAAAGCAGTGAAATCCAGCTCTCTGCAGGCTGTCTCAGCGACTGCACAGGGGTGAAGTGCCAGCCCAGCCCCTCTCCTGCAGGTCTGAGCACATTCCTGCACCTCTCCCCAGTTCTTTACAATGATTCCATCAACCGAGGAAAAAAGGTGTAAGTTAAAACTTAACCTCAATTTAAACAGAACTGACACAGCTTTGGTTTGCACCAGTAAGTTTACAAGGGCAAATCACAATAAAATCATTTTAAATCAGTAAAAAGATCCATGCAGGACTGGAGCTCTTGTTCCCCAAACTGGTTTTACCTGTCAGTGCTACCTGGGCTTAAGGTAAAGCCTCACTCCTCGTTTCCACCTGAACAGCACCTCCTTGCCCTTCACCTGGTGCTTCCCCACAGCTTTGGGGCTCAACACCCAGGGAGGGCACTGTGGCCACTTCATCCCGTCTGCTCCATGATCAATTCCCAGCTTGGAAGCAAGGACAGCACTGAAAACCCTCCAGGTGCCGTGGAAGGACATGATCCAGCCAAGAACACACCTGACAACCTGAGCCAGCCCTTTGTCCCAGTGAACAGGGGTCAGCTCACCCAAAAAGGCTCAGGAACAAAATTCCCCAGGCAGATGTACACATACAATTAGTAAACATTTAATCCAGGATTCTAAAGAATTAAAAAAATAATTTATTCTAAAATAATTTTGATGTGTGTGTGGCCTGCTGAGTTCCCAAGCATCCAGCCTGGCCTAGGGAACCCTCCCCTCCCTCTCTCCATCCCAATCCCTCTCCCAGCCACCATAACCTTCTGTGCATGGTCCTGTTGTCCTGTTCCCAGGCACATTCCTGCGCACTCCAAGGAAAACAAGAACGAGCAGCTCAACACCAGGACAGACATTTCAAGCATGTGGCTCAGCACATGCTTTTTCCAAGTCCTTGGTGATTTTTTTTTCCTTCTTGGGGGTAGGCAGGAACTCCTCAGAGAGCTCCCCTTCAGTGTCCCCTTCCTGACCAAGATGGGACCCACAGCATCTTTCCCACAAGGAACAGGAATATGTATTTGTGTTTACCCTGCAGTGCTCCCTTTCCCTCCCCAGCCTCCCCACTCCACCAGGCTGGACCTCTGGACGTGTCCAGAGAGACACATTCCAGCGGGGAGCTCCAGGGCTCTGTCTGGGGTCACATCCCCAGGGTCTTCTGCAGCCCACACCAGCTTGTGGGTGCTTGTCCCACATGGATTTCCTCTGCCTGTGGCCCTGGCTGGCCCCAGGAGCCGAGGAGCGCCCTAGATGCTGTCGTAGGGCACCGCCAGGCCGATGTTGTAGTTGTAACCTGTCACCTCATCGTAGGAGGAGCGGCAGATGGGGAGGACACTGTCCACAGCCAGCTGGTCCACAGAGAACTCGTAGGAATAAATCACCCCTTGGTACCTGTGTGGAAAACAGCCAGGACACAGCATTTCACCCCAGTGGGAAAGCAAACAGGTAGAAATCACTATAAAAATCATCTGAATTGAAAAACGCGACGCTGCAGGAGCTGGATAAAAGCATCCCCCATCCCTTCTGCGGGAGGCTGAGCACTTTTAAACAGGGAAAGCTCCCTCCTGCCTCCTCCCAGGGACCCAGCAAGCTGGGAAGGGCTGGTGAATCATTCCCTCCAGCCCTGCAGAGACGTGACTGTCATCTGCTGAAACATCTCCAGGCTCTCCAGCACGGGGGAAGATAAATACATTGGTATTTGATAGTTCAATTAGCACTAACAGCCATTTGAGATGCAAATACCAAAACCTGCAGCTTAAATGCCAGTAGTTTTCCTTCAGGAGGAGGCAGCATTACTAATATTTCAAGCATGGAGAGGGCTGCATTCCCTGCCTGGCTTCAGTGGACTTTATGTTCCCCTGCTGAGAAAAAAAAGCATTTTTTTTGTGCTCAAGCAAATCAAGAGCCAATTCATTGCTCGTTTTATAAACCTTACCCTTAAACTTTTCTTTTT
>WAAG01076528.1:8472-19767 GCA_013390105.1 Tichodroma muraria | reverse complement strand
TTTTTTTTTTTTTTTTGCAGCTATACCCCTTCTGTAAGCGCTCTGGGTGATGACTCAGGTGCTCAGGGTGCTGTTTAAAAACAAAGCAGATTGCTGAGAGCTGGTTTCTCACTTTCGGTGCAAGCTGGGGTCGTCCTCGGTGATGCTGGAGCCTCGGGGGTTCTTCTCCTCGGGGATGTTGGCAGTGATCAGGCTGTGGGAATTGAACCACACGTGGCGGACTGGATGTCTGCAAAACAACCCAGAGCACGGGGTGAGGGGCCACCTGCACTGGACTCCCAAAATCCGAGTGCTGGGAAAGGAATGGTTTTGGATTAAACACGGAGTGATTGGAATCAGCGCCCTCCCCATGGCCAGGGGCTGGGAACCTGCACTTCTTGATCTTCCAGCTTGGAGCACATCCCACATCTTCTATCCCCATCTAGTGGGCTCTTCCCAGAACACACGAGGAGGCCAGAAAATACTGCTGGAAAGCTGGCAGAGCACCGGCTGTGAGGGGTGGACGCGGGCGGGGCTGGGCTGGGCTGGGCTGGGCTGGGCTGGCTGCCCTGAGGACTGCAGCAGTCCCGGGAAGGGCAGGATGCTCCCAAAATGAAGGGGAAGGACACCCCGCACACCCATGCACTGAGCTGGCTTAGAAATGCACGATAAGGCACGAGCTAAGAACCACGGAGTGGGAAGGGACCCACAGGGATCACTGATCCAGCCCCTGACCCTGCCCAGACCCCCCAGCAATCCCACCCCGGGCATCCCTGGAGCGCTGTCCAAGTTCTCCTGGAGCTCTGGCAGCCTCGGGGCCGTGCCCATTCCCTGGGGAGCCTGGGCAGTGCCAGCACCCTCTGGGGAAGAACCTTCCCCTGAGCTCCAGCCTGAGCCTGCCCTGGCCCAGCTCCAGCCATTCCCTGGGTGCTGTCCCTGTGCCAGGAACTGCCCCTTGGGAGGAGCTGCAGCTCCTGAGGAATCTCCCCTCAGGCTCCTCTGCTCCAGCTGAACATTCCAAGTGCCTTCAGCCCCTCCAGACCCTCCCCCATCCTAGTGTCCCTCCTTTGGACACTCAAGTCAGGTTTTCACTCCTTTCCCTCTCACTGGTGAATAACCGGCCCCAAACCCCAGGAACAGCAGTTTCTGTTCAAGCAGGACTCACTTCTCTCCTCAGATGAGGATGGCTCATTTCCACACCCCAAACGTGTCTCCTGTCACCTCCCTCAGCTCCTGCTCCTGTTTTCCATTCCTGGCATGGGGCTGAAGGCAGGATAACAGCACACACCTTATCTAGGAAAGCCTTTTGATTGAAGTGATCCCTTCTGATTACTCTATAGATTAAACACTGTTTTCTACATGTTTAATCTAATGGTTTCACTTGGAGTACATCCCTGAGCTCAGCCCTGCCCTGCCTGCCCTCCTCCTGGAGCAGCACTAATGAGCATGCCAAGGAGACAATCAATGGAATATTGTCCTTAATGCATCAGCCACATCACAACAGGCTTTATCATTCCCAGGGTCAACAGAGAAAGTGATACCTGCTATTAATCAATGACAACTCCAGCTTGAACTTCCCTGGCTGTAAATACCTCATCTAGCTCTTCTTTGGGGAAGACGCATTAAAAATAATAAGAAAAAAAGGAAATCAGGATTTATCTGTTCATTTTATGGATATCACTCAGACTTACAAGGGGCTAAATCCTCAAGTCTTTATCCAGACAAAGCCTGGGAACTGTGCTTTGATCAGGAAATCTTCATTCAGCTGTACACTGTGTCAGCTCCAGGATGCTGATTTCTGCATGTACTTTCAGTGCTCCTTGTGCTCAGTACAAACCGATATTTCAATATTTAAATGAGTTTAAATGCTTTGATCCTCACCATTAAGGGAATGTGTGGATGAGGTGAACAGAAACACAGGGATTGTGATGGATACACAGGATGGAGACAGCCAGAACCAGTCACTCTCAGCACAGCCAGTCCAGCACTTTAAACCCAAGGTTCCACAACTAAATAGGGGTCCGGGGATGGGGCAGGGAGAAGTCACCGACTGAACTTCACGGAAAATCCGGGGGGAGCAATCCAGGGGGAACAGCCACTCCCCAACACCGACTGAAACACTCAGCTAATGAGCAAAAAAAGCCACGACGCCTGAAGGGCCCCCTCAGAAACACACAGGGCTCCAGGTGGGGAGGCAACCCGTCCCCAAACCACGTGGAAACCACACAGGACTCCCCCGGCATCACCTCCTCCCCACACCCTCCCTGCAGCCCTGCTACCCCCGGCGCTCCCCCCGGGCCCAGTTACCTGGCGTGCGTCTCCCAGAGCTTGGCGCCCGTGCGCTGGTCCCACACGCACAGCAGGCCCTCCTCCCCTCCGCTGACCATCTTCCACTCGTCCATCTGCACCGCCGTCACTCCCAGCCGGTGGCCGTACGCGCAGCACGCGGCCTGGCCGCGGCGCAGGTCGAACACCCTCACCCTGAGGGCAAGAACGGGGGGTAAAAACGAGAAACGGCCCTGCCCGCGCGGCCTGGCGCCTCCCCCAGCACAAGGGCCCCGGGGTCACGGGAATGCACTGGGAAATCCAGCCGGGCCCGTCCTCCTCGCCACTGCATTTTCAGCCTGCCTTGTGCTAGCAAAGAGAGTCTTCCTCAGGCACATTTCTCCCACCGTGCAGGACCTCTCTGAGTCTTTAAAGGTTCTGGGACCTAAAGAGGGCTCTGGGGCCCAGCTCAGGAGGGACCTGGAGTTGCTGGAGGGAATCTACAGGAGGCCACGGAGATGCTCCAAGGGCTGGAGCCCCTCTGCTCTGGAGCCAGGCTGGGAGAGCTGGGGGTGTTCCCCTGGAGAAGAGAAGGCTCCAGGGACACCTCAGAGCCCCTTCCAGGGCCTAAAGGGGCTCCAGGAGAGCTGGAGAGGGACTGGGGACAAGGGATGGAGAGACAGCACACAGGGAATGGCTTCCCACTGCCAGAGAGCAGGGAGAGATGGGATATTGGGAAGGAATTGCTCCCTGAGAAGGTGGGGAGGGGCTGGGACAGAATTCCCAGAGCAGCTGTGGCTGCCCCTGGATCCCTGGCAATGTCCAAGGCCAGACTGGACAGGGTTTGGAGCACCCTGGGACAGTGGAAGGTGTCCCTGCCCATGGCAGGGGGTGGGATGGACTTTAGGGTCCCTCCCAAACCATTCCATGATTCTATGAGTCTGTGATCCAAAATAAAAGTGAAATTTGGAGAAACCCTCTCCCAAATCACCAGCAATGCCATGAGGTATAAAGCACCCTTTTTGGACACACTGCTAACACATCCCACCCCCTGGTACATACCCATGCACTGTGGACAAGGCGTGATAGTACCAGGATCAAAGAAAGGATTATTATTGCAAAGATTTCCAAGGAGATTAAATATGTAGCAATTCAAAAAAGACAGGGAATTACAGGTTCCTACCCTTGACCTAATCACCAATATTCACAGCAAGCACCCAGCAACCAGGATCTGCTTTGACTTCAGACATGCAACTGACTGTGGGCAGATTTTAGGTACATCTGATTTTTGGACATTATTGACCACCCAGACAAAGCATTTTGAAGAGAAATAAATTGAAGACTCAGCCAGAAGCAGAACTACAGAAAAAGAGCTTAGGATTCCAAGCACTGCTACAAGGCCACAATACCAGTTAGAGCTAATGGTGTTAAGTTTTAAACCCAGCCCACATCATAAAGGAGTGTGGGGTTTGATCCTTATTTATCAAGATTAAGAGATAAAGCAAAGTACATAAAAACGCAGCGAGTGAAAACAGAAGGAAAGGGGAAACACTGATCTCAGATTTGAGAAGAAGCCAGAGCAAGCTCCTCCCAGCTGATGGCTATCAGGAACAAACCCATCAGGTACACATTAATTCCAGAAAAGGCCAAAACACACTTGTTCCAGCACATTAACTGTACTTCATTCCATACCCCTGCTACGATCCTAATGGTGCTGCAAGTCCTTCCTCTCCCCTTCCCCAGGGGAGATCGCACCATGTGCTTTCACAAACATTTCAGGGACTGAGAGACAAGGCAGCAGAGCAGCCCAGAGCCCCAGCAGAGCAGCAGCCATGCGACCAGGAGGGGAAGAGGCCGGAGCAGGGCGAGGGGCGCCCCGTGGGGCACAGCCCATCCCACAGGATTTCTCACTTCCCCCAACTCCAGCGGAGAGGAGCTCCGCCTCCAGCCGGGGGCTGTGCTCCGGGAAAGGATGGGGTGTTTGGAAGGGCTCATTCGTGGAGCTCTCCCCATTGTCCTGTGTGTGTTCTCACAGCAACCAAAGCTGCTGCTGTTTGGAAAGCACAGCTGGAAGTCCAGATCCAGCTTATCCCGTGAGGAAGCACCCAGTTTTCAGGCAGGTGTCCACGCTGGCACCCCCCTGGGAGAACCAGAGGCACACCTGGCTGCTCAGACGTGCCCTAAGGAAATAAAGGAACAGCGTTTTGCCAATCCCACGTGATGCTGGAACCCAAAGCTGGCCCAGCATGTCCTGCCTGGACAGCTGGGCTCGGTGGAGCCCCTCGGACTCATCCCAGCTCCAGGGAGATGTTCCCGAGGCCAGGCTCGGAGCCTCCTGTCAGACTGCCTTGGGAGTGAGCTGCCTGGCCTTCAGGACAGCATGGAATACGTCTGGATCCACACCTTTCTGGGTTTGCCATATGTTTGCTTTCCCAGCGCTCCTCTCCACCCCAGCTTCCACCAAGGAAAAGCAGGATCAGCACACGCTCCCTGCTAGGAGGCCTCTTGCCAGAGCAAAGCACAGCTCGGGAATCAAATCAATCAGCAGCGCTTCAGCAGGAATTTCAGATGGAAAGACAGATTTTGCAGGTCCTACCAAAACCACTACACGAGTATTGCTTTCCAAAATCACGGTTCTGAGTAAAAGAAGGGCAGTTTCAAGTGGAATTGGGAAATTGCTGCGTTTAATTCAAGCAATAAGGGTTCCCTCTGGCCAGCAGCAGCCTGAGCTCCCACGGCAAGGTCCCTGTTGAATAAACTCACTCCAGAATACAGCCATGGAGATTCCAGGCTCGTTCCACCTGTGGATGATCCCTTGGATGGATCCACATGCTGTGGATGTTCCAGCACCTTCCTGCAGCATCACAGGAGGATCTGACCTCTGAGATACTCTGCTCCTGCCTCCTGGATGCCAAACTGATCTTCCCAACCATTAACTCCTAACTCCTTGCTGTTCTAGTGACATCCAACCCCTTGAACTCAGTCAGTGCTAAAGCTGAAAACCCCTATAGCTTTCTGGAGGGGAAGGGCACAGACATCTACTCTGCCATAAAGGGGAGGGATATCAACTCCAGCTCCTCTCCTGTCATCGTGCAGGAGATCAAAACTGGAGGTAGCTTCACTGAGATGCTTTGGAAAACCAATTATCTGCTTTTAGAGGAAAAAAACCTCCCAGGGATTCAATTCCACTTGTCAAACTTCAGCTATTTCCTTTATCCTCCTTGCTGAGAAAGTGTGAGGCTTGCTCACACTGCCTATTCTCTGGGAAGGAAAAAAAAAAAAAGCTGTTTGACAAAATAATCATTTTTGCAAGCTGCTGCACTGGCGGGACAGAGGTCTGGGATTTGGCAGAGGGAAGTGCCCGCCTTCCAATCTGATCCCAGCACCAGAGCAGAGCACCACCTGCAGCCTGGTGCCCAGTGTGGAAAGGAGGAGGGAAGGAAGCAGGAGCCATTAGAGACTGGCTCCTGGCCATCCCACATCTCCTTTGGTGCACTGGATCAGACCCCACAAACTACTCGCCAAAAAAAGGAAATCTAAAAATTGGACTCAAAGGGTCTTTTTAAGCACTTTAATCCTTTCGCACTGCCTGCTCCCATCGCGGCCGTTCCTGGCAGCAGGCACTGAGCTGGGAAAATCCTACTCCCCAAGCCAAGGAGTTAAAGAGAAAGCTGCTAATCAGCTAAATAGAAGCTGGAATCTGTTCATATGAAAGTCTCTTTTTTTCTCTGTCACCTGAGGGACATCACAGTGTTCCGAAATACACTTTTGACATCATTTGGCAGCCGGGCCCATCTCATCCTCCATGATTCATCCCTTAGGTTATTTTTTTAATATCAGAAAGTGAGCTTTTAAATGCCAAACTCATTTTGAGGGTGGCGGCGGGGAAGTGGAAGATATTCCAAGTGGTCTCGCTGGGCTGTGCACCAACTGCGTCCACCAAATGGCTCAGAAAGCTCCTCTTCCCATGGAGCTTCCCAGACAAAGCACACTGACAGCCACATCCAACTATTACCTAATAGTTTGCTCCTCAACTTCATGGAAACACGACAGGAGAAACCAATTCCAGCAGGGCCAGATGTAGGACAGGAAGCTGGAGATGGGAGATGGGCTCTGGGGAGCACCTACCTTCTGTCCTTGTTGCCTGCCACCAGCATGTTGGGGGGGCTGCTGTGGAGGTTGACACATGAGAAGTCACCCATGGAGTTGCCCACCTTGGTCACACACTGGTTTGTTTCCAGGTTGTAAAGAAGGATCTGGCAGAGAGAGAAAACACCACATAAATTCAGCAGCAGCACCACGACAACGTTTTGCTGCGGCACACAGCAGAGCTGTGACCACCAGAGGTGTTCTGCAGGACCTGTTTCTTGATGTGCAAAACAGAACCAAGAGACAGATCTACCCCTGTGAAGAAAGGCAACGACACCCTCAAAATAAGGAATTCAGGTTTCTGTCGCTCTGGGACACAAACAGCACAACACGGATGACAGCTCGTTCCAAGACAAAAAAGACTTTTAATTTCTGACTCCATCTCCTTATATACAAAATCCATGGGCCAGTGGCATTGGAAGACGACAGTGCCACCTTTCCAATGCCACTGGTCAACGCAACAGTCCATCAGCTTTCCCCTCCTCCATAAAAGAATGTAAACAATAAGTTATTTACACAAAGTGTGTGAGAAAGTTCTGGAGAAAAATGCAAACACAGGAGGCTTTTAGAAAACTTGTAAAAATCAGGGTGACAGGTTTCCCAGTGGGATCCAGCAAGAAGCAGGGATGCACCACCAGAATGGCTGGGTACAGCTCTCAGGTAAACCACACAAGTGGAATCTTTAGCGTTACAGGAAAAGCCAAGAGCTTCCTCATCAATTTTAACTTTTGAGAGAGCAGTAAAAGCAAACAGCACCAGCCCTGAGGAGGTCTGGACAGACAGACAGCGAGAGGCAGATCCAGCCAAGTGCAGCAGGCCCTGCAGGGCAGAGCTGACCACAGCCCTGCTGAGAGCCTGGGTGCCCTCCCACACACACACAGAGAAATGTCACATCTGAAGTGGCAGCTCAGATGGGAAAGGCAGAAAAACAACTCTGATTTTAGGCAGCATCTGAGATGATTCAACCAGAGCCTGGATGAGAAGCACGAGTTGTTCCGCGTCCGTTCCCACTCCTCAATCAGTTTAATCACGTTTGCTGTCCTTCCTGTGGGGCCAGATCAGATCTGTCTATTTGGGCCTCTCACTTTAGGAGAACAAGTATTTTTAGAAACAGAAAAATGCCCTGGTCAAAGCCCAGTGGAGCTCAGCGCTGCACCTGGCCTTATATAACTTCATAAACATGATTAAATTTCATGGTGATGCTTGTTTAAATGAAAAGAAACCTTGTGACCGTGAAAGGAGTTAATGGTATTTCAAACATCAGAAAAACCCCACAGCTTCCATGGCAACATCAGCATGGCCATGCCAACGTCACATCAATATTCTTTACTTCTAATTTGCTGATTATAGCCACGTGCAGCTCAATAAATATTGCACTATCTGGATGTATTATTTCAACATTTGCCAGAACAGCAGCACTGATGCTGCCTGGCCTTTTATTTCCTATCTGTGCCATTTCAGAGATCTGAAAGGTGAATTAAGAGAGCAGGAGAGGATCATTTTGTGATGGAGGCCTCTGGGCAACCAAAGTGAAGCTTTAAAGATCTCGAGGAACAGGGCAAAGAGAGGCAGAGAATTTGCAGGTTTCCTCCACCTGCCATTCTTCCAGGTAACGACCAGGCAAATTCAGATGTATTTCAGCTCCCTGAAATCGGGGATCGACACATCCACATCCAACTTCCTTAGGGTGCCCCTAAGACTTATAATCTCCCAATGAGTTCTTTGTGAAGCTCTCTCAAAAACCATGGCCTTTTTCATCCTTAAGACCCAAAAAAACCAAAGCAAAGATAACCTCTGTTGGAAAACCTAGGACATAAAACTTAAATTTAAATAAAAATTAATTTAAGCGTCCACCTCAAGGAAAAAGCTGCTACAAACTGCGTGGAAATGTTAGTGTTTGAGGAAAAAAAACAGTTTACAGCCTGTTCTCACTTCAGCCCAGCTCCCAACAGCTCCGTAACCAAACCCACAGATAATGATGTTCTGGCAAAGGCACCTTGAAGGGTTTTCAGTGCAAAGGAAATTAATATCTGTGCCTGGCAACTCAGACTTCTCCTTGGAAAGTTTGGAAAAAAAGACAAAGTCAATAAACTGCTGAATTCAGCTTAAGAACAAGAACTGACGGGGTCAGGAGCGATGTATTCCAGCTCCCAGTTGAGCCCTTCCCAGCTGGATGTTAAAACTCCACAGGGGAGAGGGCCAAAAGCTGCTCTCTTAAAAGTCCCCTGGGGCTGATACTTGCAGAGAACATCCATAAACTATTAATTTATCTAAATGACCAGAGCTCCCATCTCTGCTATAAACATAGGATACATATTTGAACATCCAGCCATGGCCATGAAAGGCTGGAATGAAAAATTGCTTCCACACAGCACTGGAAGATTCCCATATAACATTTTCCATGTTACATTTTCTCCTGTCTGCAGCCCTGTGGCAAAGCTCACAGGTAACAGCAGCTGGAAAAACGACTTATTTCTCCTCACACAACTTGTAGGTGGCCACCAATTTGAAGCGTTTGCATCTCAGAATCTGTAAAAAAAATAAGGATTCACACCCACAAAAATGGAAGAAAAGCTTGTATCATCTTCTCCTACCCCCTTCAATTCCTTCTCATGCCCATCTCTATTCTTTTAGAGATTGTTTATTGTAACCATCAATAACAAGACTGATGGTTAAAATAAAATTTATTTTAAATTTTATCAAGCACAAATGTCTTTCTAACCAACAGTCCCATCACTGGAAGACTCCCTGTGATTTTTAGTATCCAGGTTCTGCCTATCTCGAAATTTAACCTGTCTTGAGCAGTTCTATGACCTGCAAATGAATTTCAAACTCTTATCCTGACCAATTGATAAGTAAAGAAGCTAAAAGCACTCAGAATGCTTAAGTCTGAAGAATAATTTCCTGGAGACAGGGATTTAAAAGCACACTGATGGCAATTCTGAAGTTGCTGGAACACCTCTGATGAGCTCTCCTGTAATATCCCAAGGCAAGAAGGATTTTCCTTACAAAGGCCAAGGAGAGAGAATGGAAATACCTGGTCAATAGGGACTTGAAATAACGGCCTGTGTGTTAAAGGGCAGATAAAGCATAAGATCTCTGGGAGGTTTATAATCCTATAATGCACACTGCAAAGGGATTACCCTTTTAAAGGTATTTATAATCCTATAATGGACACCCAAGCCCAGTGACCTAATAGGTTCCGAACTGAGGGAAGTGAACCAAGAGCATTTGGGTGTGAAATGAAGAACCCTGGGATAACAAACTAACGAGCAGCCCTGGCCCCACCGGGACCTCAGGGAGGAAAAGCATTAAAGACCCCGTGCAGCCAGCACCAGGATCCAACGCCCCAAATAAAAAGTGTCACCTATTAACATTGGCCAAATGAAGAGTCCAAGTTGTTGGCCAAGAGCCAGGCAATCTCCCTGAATGCTTAATAATTCAACAAGCCAGGAATAGGCAGAGCACCTCCAGCATTCTGTTTAGTTAAAGACCACAGAGATTAGCAAACACATTATCCATCTCCGAGGCGATCCTTTCCCTGTTACAAGTCCCTTAACGACCTTTACCATCCCTCCCTCCCTCTCTCTCTCTTTTAATAAGGCTGAGCAAATGGGACTTCATTTCAGCCCACTGCCACAGACTGGGGGTATTAATTATTCATGCTCATAGTCTCCCCTTTGTTAAGGCAGTGCATTAGACTAATTCCCCTCTTTACTGGGCGACCTGGGCACGGCTCAGCCTGTGGTCGCTCCTCCGGGAGGGATGCGCCGGGAACCCGGCAAATTCACAAGCCCAGGCACGGGAAAAAAGGCAAAGTTACTGTTCTGCACGGAATTGCAGAGCGCTGAGGACAGGGAACTCTCTTTAAATGCTGTCCAAGAACTCATGAAAGATGCCTAAAATTAATTCCCAAAGAATTAAAGGCTCTGGAGCCAGAAGAGCTGAGCTGTGAGCTTTGTTACATCTCACAGCTAAGTGAGGTCAAGCGTGGTCGATGCACTCTGCTTGAGACACTTCCAAGAAAAACCAAGGAACCGAAGGAAACGCTGCTGATGGAACTCTTCCATGCGTGGCCAAAACCCCAGCAGGTGTTTTGGGATGCTGTATTGTTGGAGATGTCTTTTTTGGACGGAACATTAAAACAACAAATCCCTGAGCACTTGTTATCAAAGAGCCTGTGGTACTTTCAACGAGAGCTGGGGTGTCCATCCCACTGTCCTGGGTGGCAGCCAGCACACGCCTGCTCCGGGGAAGAGCTGCTTTCCCTTTCTCTCTCCCTTTCCCTTTCCCCTTCCCTTTCCTCTCCCTTTACATTTCCCCTTCCCTTTCCCTCTCCCCTTCCATTTCCCCTTCCCTCTCCCCTTCCCTTTCCTCTTCCCTCTCCCTTTCCTTCTCTTTCCCCTTCCATTTCCCCTTCCCTCTCCCTTTCCTTTTCCCTTTCCCTCTCCCTCCCCAGCCCATTCCTGCCTCCTGCCCACAGGAACAGCGTGGGGCAGGTGGAGACCGAGCTGTGTCTCAGAACTGGGTGAATCCCTCTGCGTGTGGGGTGTATTTGGTTCTTATCTAGATGCAGTATTGGAGGGAGGATCATAAATATGAGCAAAAAGCACATTGTAAAACCACACACAAACCCTACATCCTTCTCCTCACTGAACAACACACAGGATCCATTACAGAACCACTTTTTCGGAAAGAACTGTCCAGGATTGAGGTTTCTGTCATTATAACTAAAATAAAACCACCCTGAGTTGCTCAGAGGATCAAGCAGCAAGTCTGAGAACTGAATTTACACTTATTTTCAGATTATGTTTCTCCCCTTTGCTTCTGTCCAGCCCTCTGCCAATTGGAAAAAACATTGCCTGAATACACACAAACATTGCCAAAAAAAAAAAAAAAAAA